>CM076578.1:1589293146-1589463556 GCA_034641835.2 Pinus albicaulis
CTCCCGCCCAGGTGGCGGCGGAGGCCAGCTGCTGGGTGGGAGGCCGATTCCGAGAATCGTCCTCCTGTGGCGAGAGGTCGATTCCGGGAATCGCCCTCTCGCGGTGGGAGGCCAATTCCGAGAATCGCCCTGAGGCTGATTCCAGGAATCGCCCTCCCGGCGCGGGAGGCCAACCTCCCGTGCCTGGAGGGCGATTCCCGGAATTGGCCTCAGGGTGATTCCTGGAATCAGCTTCCCGCGCCTCGGGGCGATTCCCGGAATTGGCCTCGGGGCGATTCCCGGAATCGGCCTCCCACCGCGGGAGGGCGATTCCCAGAATCGGCCTCCCGCGATGCGTAGGACGATTCCCGGAATCGGCCTCTGGGCAATTCTCGGAATCAGCCTCCCACCGCGGGAGGGTGATTCCCGGAATGGGCCTCCCACCCTGCGGCCGGCCTCCGCTGCCACCTGGGCGGGAGGCCGATTGGCGGCGCCACCACAATAAAAAAATTCTTTTTTATTTTTTATTTTTTTTATTTTTAATATTTTTTTTAATTTGATTTTTTTTTTTTTTAATTCAAAAAATTTAAAATTATTTGTTTTTTAATTCAAATTTTTTATTTTAAATTTAAATTGTTTTAATATTTTTTGTTTTTGTTTTTTTGTTTTTTTTTTAATTTTGTTTTTAAATTTAATTTAATTTTTTTTTTAATCTTTTAGTTTATTTAGTTTTTCATTTTTAAAATTTATAAATTGTTTCATTTAAAAAAAACAGTAAATTTATGGATATTTGTTTTTTAATTATTTGCACGTGGTTTTTTTGTATTTTTTTGGTTTTTTAATGATAGTTTTTTTTTATTTTAATTTTCTTTTTCAATTTTTATTTATTTATTTTTTTAAATTTTTTATTTTTATTTTTATTTTTATTTTTTAATTTGTTTTTTTTTCGTTAATTTTAAAATTTGTATTTTTTTTCTTCTTCTGATTATTATTTTAATTTTAATTTTTAAATTTAATTTTTTCTTTTTTGTATTTTATTTTATTTTTTAATCTAAATTTTAATTTTGTAATTTAAATTATTTTAAAATTTTCTATTTTAATTTTTTTGGTTAATTTTTGTTTTTTTTCTTTAAATTATGTGTTTTTTTTTCAAATTTTGTCATTTCTTTTGATATAATTTTCGAATATTTTTGTTTTTTTTTTTACTTTTTTTTTTTTTTTTTTACGAGTTAATTTTGTTTTTTTTTACATTTTTATTGGTTTTTTTAATTGTTTATATATATATATATATATATATATATATATATATATATATATATATATATATTTATTTATTTATCTAAGTTTTGTGTTTTATTACCAACATGAAAATCACCACTCTAAAAAGAAAAGGTTGATGGTGCATCAATACGTTTCAAAATTAGCATGAAAATCACTAACATTTTAAAACAAATATTCATACTTCATAAATAAAAATATTAGAGTGTCAAAAATGTGCTCCCAAAAAAAAAGGTGATTCTGCATCACCGCTTTTCAAAATCGGGTGTTTTTTATGCTACCAAAAAAAAGTAGGTAACAGTGCGGTTACCTATTTCATCGGTAACATTGTTGCTAGTGATGTATTCTGGTGTTGTCAAAACTAGTAGCTGTCGTTTGCCATCTGGCATTAGACAATGCTAACATGGACTTGTGCTCCCCATACTGTCGAGTATATAAAGGGAGACCCTCATAGGTTGCAATCCTTTATCCATAGGAAGCTGAGTTTGTTGCCCTGTAACCCTGATACACCAAACACAACATTCGGGGAGATTAGCTACCGTACGTCAAGTCCATTTCTCTTTCATTTGATCACCAAGGTGTATATTGCAGTTCAAGATTACCTGGTTCACCCTTTTTCCTAGAGTTCCCGAGTAGTCATTTTTTTAATCTTTACTGACTCTTTAAATTTGCAAAGATCATCAAGAACTTGTCCTTTCAAAGTCGTTCAAACTGAAAGCGACTAGACTCACCTTTTTTCCTTTTATTGACTCTTAAAATATGAAAATGCAGAGTTTTGTTTCAGTGTCTTAAAAAATTCACTGCCCAAGAAATATTCCTGGTTAAAGTTATCTTCCTTAGTGTTTTTTAGGGTTGTTTCCTATGGAAAAATTTTCAGAGTTTACCAACCAAGGAATCCCTTCCAAAGGGAATCTTGGTCCTTTTCCTTCTTTTGGGAATGTTGGTGCCCTGTATATGGAAACATTGTCCCTCCCGGGATTAACCATTGGTCTGTCGGTTTGGTTAGTTTCAACCCTTGTGGTTTTGAACATCCAAATGGTTTCTCAACAATGCTCTCCTCCGCATGAACCATGTCAACCCCATCTTGATCCTAAGATTGACCCCTCACCTTCTTCGACTATTTATTCACCTTGTTCTTCCTCTTCTCTTTGTGAAAGTTTGGATTCTAGTAATTGGGTGGCTAAGAAGAAGAAGAAGAATTTGAAGAAGAAGAAGGAAAACAAGTTAGGGGGGAAATCAACATCTATTGCTACCCATGTAGCTAATGTCGAGAAACCTCCTACTCCATCTCACAAAGTCAAATTTTGTTGCAAGCTATGTGAGGGTGACCACTTTCTTCGTGATTTCCCTGGTACTCCCAAGGTGCTATAAGTGTGGTCCATTGGCCCGATTATTCCTTCATCATCAACCTTTGGGCATCATGCTGATAATGAGCCTTCAACTAGAGATAATGAGACTCATAATAAATAGGGTAAGATCAAATTTCCCTGTAGGTTGTGTGAAGGGAACCATCCCATTCACCTCTATCCTTATATGGATGAAGCTTATAAAGTGTTGGATACCCTTTCGGCATCTAAGTCCCATCTTCCCGTCGGTTACTAGAAGTTTTATTTGAGTCCTCCAATAGTTGATCAACCCATTGATCAGGATTCATCTCCGGTCGATTCCGCTCTCTCTGAAATTCAATCTCCTTAGTCCATTTCCAATCAATCATTGGTTGAGAAAAAGGTCGACCTAATTCCATCTACAGTTCATCAGGTCTTTTTCGTCGAGAGTGGGTCTCATCCCAGTCAGGTCCTTTTTGTTTCCTCTGATTCCCCCGGATCGGAGGGTGATCCTCCGACTCCCGTCACCACAGTCCCAGGAAGTGATCCTCCTCCTCTCGTTCCTAGAGTTCAGAAGGATGATCCTTTTGCTCTCGTAACACAAAGGGATAGTCCTCTTATTCCTATGGCACCCCCTCCTTGTAGTTTGGTCGCTTCCTTTGATTGGAGTCAATTCACAGGATATCATATTCCTTCTTACGTGCCCTTTGAGATCACTGTATAGGCCTGCAATATGGTCATAATAGGTATGATTATAGATGAATGCACCTCAGTTATTATTCTTTCCTCAACTACATGGCAAGCTTTTGGTTCTCTGCAGCTTGTGCATGTTACTCAGAATCTATTGGCTTTTAACAGAGGAACAAGTCAACCATTAGGGATCCTTCTAAAGTTGCCTATTACTTTGGGAGTTAAATCCATCTATATATACGTGATGGTGGTCCAAGGACCCTTGGATTTTAATTTACTCTTGGGGCACGACTATGCTTCTGCCATGGGTGCGCTTGTCTCTTCCCTCTTTCGTGTGATCTATTTTCCACATGAAGGTCAGATTGTGACCATTGATCAATTTTCATTCTTTGGTCCTGACGTGACATCTAGTCTACTGTCATCCCTTAATGGTCCCTAATGTACCGGTGGTATACTCACCGCCATAGGTTAATTATGTGGCTACCCATCCCTTGCCTGCATCTAGTGATAATATCGTAAGTGATGTTGTGAATTATATATTGGGGGCATTGGATTCTGATTTCAAGAGTGTTATTATACCATCGAATGAGAAAATCTTGGAAGCCATGAATTCTTATTCGTCATGATCAACTATTATGGAGAAAATTTCTTTTTCTTGTGTCAATTTCCTTAAAAAATGAAACTAGGTCTTTGGAGCATAGTTCATTTTCTTGTGTCAAGCTCCTTAAAAAATGAAAAAAGGTTTTTGGAGCAAAGTTTGTTTTCTTGTGTCAAGCTCCTTAAAAAATGAAGCAAGGTATTTGGAGCATAGTTTGTTTTCTTGTGTCAATCTCCTTAAAAAATTAAATAAGGTCTTTGGAGCATAGTTCATTTTCTTGTGTCAAGCTCCTTAAAAAGTGAAACAAGCTTTTTGGAGCATAGTTCGTTTTCTTGTGTCAAGATCCTTAAAAAATGAAACAAGGTTTTGGGAGCATAGTTTTTTTTCTTGTGTCAAGCTCCTTAAAAAATGAAACAAGGTCTTTGGAGAATAGTTCATTTTCTTGTGTCAAGATCCTTAAAAAATGAAACAAGGTTTTCAGAGCATAGTTCATTTTCTTGAGTCAATCTCCTTAAAAAACGAAACAAGCTCGTTGGAGAATAGTTCGTTTTCTTGTGTCAATCTCCTTAAAAGTGAAAGAAGGTTTTTGGAGCACAGTTGGTTTTCTTATGCCAAGCTCCTTAAAAAATGAAACAAGCTTCTTTCAGAGCAGAGTTCTTTTCTTGTGTCAAGCTCTTTAAAAAATAAAAATAAAAGTGTCACGAGGATAGTTCTTTTACTATGTCAACCTCGTTAAAAAATGAATTAGATCTTGTGAGGATAGTTATTGTACTGTGTCAACCTCGTTGAAAAATGAAACAAGTTCCCTTTTCAATTCGACTCTTTGTTTAGATATTTTAAAATCCAAGTCGATTCTTTCACTTAATCTCGTAATTTAACATTAATTCTATCCACCTATCAGTAACTAGCAGTCTACTTTGGTGAATGCAATGAAGTTTGGGGGCATGTACCTCGCATTGAGTCACCATGTTGGGGGCATGAAACTGGTTTCAAGCATAGTTTATCTTTGTTTCAGGCTTGCGTAAAAATGAAACCAATTCCAAGTAGAGTTTCCTGGTTTCAAGCTTGTGTAAAAATGAAACCACTCTTATTTTAATTCTCGTGATTGCCATTTTATTAGCCTCTTTTGCCAGATCAACCTTGGTTTTCTCACTCCATTGTCACCATTTTCTTAGCCAATCATATGCTTTCACTTGGTTGTTTTTACCGATTCTTAAGGAATAGCCGCAATGAGTGGTCTTGTTAGCCAACCTCTTGATCTTTACTTGTTCTGAGTAGTTCCACCATCACCGGAACTAGTTGCTACCATTAATACCACTCGTTCCTCCAGGAGGACACAACTTTCAGCTCTTTTCTGACTCTCAAAACATGAAAATATTTCCAATCTCTTATCATTTTGAACTCGTTAAAGGCGGAAAAACATCGTTTACCCAGTATAAGTTTACCCCTTTTTCGGGCCGGGACAAATTATTTACAAAAAATGTATACCTTAGCCAATTGTGACTACGAGGTTCTCTCAGATATTGTTTTCTACATTTTCAGATATGTGAGAATACCTATGAAAAGGGACCTGCTGGAGTTTTATTTTATGCTTCTTTTCAAACTCTCTAAACATGAAAATACACTAATTTCTTCCTTTAATGCGCTCATTAAACCTAAATGACATCAGAAACTGTAATCATGACGTTACCGAGTTCCTACTTCCTAGGGCTCATAAAATGTACTAAGATGGATTTGTCTAAAGAAAAAAATTATATGACAAGCATATGCTATGTTCTTCAAGATTTTGTAAAAATAAAGAGGTACTTGCCAGAAATGGTTGGGGAAAATGCAAGTTATTCGTTAGTTGTGTCGACAGTATGTCACTCTTGAACATGACACTTATCTGCAGTTCGTGTCAAGTTAGGATATCTTCACTCCGTCACTTTGCCTCCATGGGTTTGGGAAATCCGTTTGCCTCTCATTCGATTAAGAATATTGTCAACATGACCTCTGGTCCTATTTGAGTCAAATGCTGCCAAATTCTAGAGTTGTGTTGTTGATATGTTCAAGAGAAAATCATTCTATAGTTTTTACATTCCTTGATCCTTTGTTTCAGTATTGATTAACACTCATATTACATTATCTGTTTCGTGTCGATGATGCGGGATTCATTATGACCCTCCTTCGACGGATCGATTCCTTTTGACTTCAGATCATTATCCAGGAAGTCGATCTAGAGACTCCTTCCTGGTACCTTAGAGTTTGCACGCCTCAATGGCAAGTTCTTCGCATTCGGCGACAAGTCCTCATCATTGGACTTCGATCGAGTGATTTTGTGGGTGTTCGACTTCAGCTCACTGTTCACATTCAGTGAATTGCACTGGTAGTACCTTGAGGACCATTGTCATCATTGGTGGTTTCTATCGTGCCTGTTAACATTTTACATCATTGACTAGTAATCAGGTGACTTTCTTGCATGTTTGACTTTAGCTCATTTACTCACATGCTTGAAATTGTACTTGATCGGGTCGTGACAGAGCACAAGACCCTGGATTTTATTCTCTAGAGTCCAGATTGCGAGACAATATGATTTGACCATGCTTGGATACATGTTTCTTTTAGATGGATGGCTGCGACCATACCATGAGACTATATGTGGTTCTTCTCAGATGGATGGCCGCGACCATACCATGAGTCTATATGTGGTCCTTCTCAGATGGATGGTTGCGACCATACCAGGGTCTCTTTTATGGATGGCTGCATCCATACCTTGATTAATGTATTTTCATCAGAGATGGTAGTTATGTATATGTATCTATACTTGATTTGCAGGTCTCCTGACAACAACGTTTAGTTCCTTGAACGTACTTGTAAATAATTTCACCCCTCACTCATGTTCGGAATTCATACTTTAGGGCGCATCTGTTACACATCAATTTTTCATCATCCCTGTACTCCCCGTTCCTTGATCCTAGAGGACCCATACAATGACCCTTGTGTACTTTCCAAGCATGGAATACATACCCCTAAACTACACTTTGTCTGTCAATTCATCTCCCTTAACAACTTTTCTAGAATATCCTTATAAAAACCTGGTTTTCAAGGTCAGCGCTTTGTCTCAGTGTCTGATCTGTGCTGATAGAAGAGATTTGCATTGAGACCTGCGTCGATCAGCGCTCTGTCTTAATGTCAGACCCACGCCGATCATTTTTTAGAAAGCTTTTAAAATAGAAATGAAATTTCCATGACTAGAAGCTTCGCGAGGCAACGAGCTAGAAGTTTTTTTTGAAGATATAGCCGAGGAATTCCCCTTTGGGATTCTTGTTCCCAAGAAATAGGAACTACCCCAAAGGATAAGCTCTTTTCCCATTATTTGAGGACCCATATCCTCCTCCTTCATTGTTATATAAGGAGACCTCATTCACCTCTGTTTCCTTAGTTAGCTAGAGAGAAGAAGAAATTATAGCTTCGGGAGAATAGAGCAGAGTGTGATTGTTTTTGTGTGTTAGGAACATAGTGAGATCTTGGACCTTTGTGTGTGAGGGTGTTGCAAATGTGCTTGGATACGGACCTGCCAAAGGAGAGCCTCAACATCAAGGCTTGCTTTTAACCTCCCCTTATCCTTATCATAATAAAATGGAACGGATGTTTATCTTCCACTCTTGTTTATAGTTATAATGAGATTTCTAGAATTCCTTGATCAGTTAGATAGGTTGTAATTTTTTATGTTTGTCATGGTTTTATGCTTGTCATGGTGTCTTTGATTGTCTGTACAGGTACTAATCAGACGTTGGTAGCAGTGTGTATCAAGCTTGAGGAGAGCAATGCATCAAGAAGCTTCGACGGAAAATGACAACATAGCATCAGAACAAGGTAGGTCATCTTCCTTTCTTTGAATTTCATTTACAATGTAGGAAGGTAGATGTTAGTATGTTCTTTTAGTTGCTAGACCCACCCTAGGGCTAGAGGGATTTACCTGGACAATATTATGGTTTGGTATTTCCCATGGCAATACTTGGTTAATGCCCATCTGCGTAAGCCTGACGAACTTTAAAAAGAGGCCAAAAAGGTTTATATTAACTAAAAAAGCATTTCTTTAGGAGGTCATCTCTTGGACAAGGGTCATTGGAGAAGTTCGGGAGAATCGACGTGTCTACTCTTTTCAAGGAATGGTCCCACAACTCTTCTTGGGAGAAACAGAGGTAGATGCAAGACAACGACCTGCACAAATCCAATTACATCCAATACTTCGAAGGTTGGAGATGGGGATACAGGAGTTCAACCAAATCATGGTAGTAATAAGAGTTGCTACTAGTAGGTTTCCTTAATTCAATGAATTTCAATCACTGTACCATTTTCCATCCAATTTCAAAACACCCATTTTCGCAACCATTCCATTCACTAGCCTCCATTGACAGTCACAAACCAGGATTCCCGCCATTCGCAAGAGAAAAGCCACTAAACCCCCTTTTCCAACCCCAAAAGGGAAAAAGGACAAAATATTGAAACCTACAACTCTATTAGTAGACTTAATAGAGGATTAAAACATTGTTTCAACTGGAATTCTACTGTAAGAGGAGCTGAAGTTAAGTACACATGCACCCTTGTCCCTACCGCAAGAAATCCTAGTGGAAACCCTAGTTTCATCACCCACCTTGCGCGATCCATCACCGCAAAATACCTCCACTTCCACAACCATTTCCGATATGATCCTGACAGGTACCTTTGTTGCGATTGATACCGAGGGGGAAGTTAACTCAGGAACCCCGCAAGTGACCATAGTTACCAAAAATATGGTAGAGTCGAGTTCCTTTTTAAACCTACTTATCCAAACTGAAATTCCAACGGTCAGAAGCACTATCGAAGAGATAAACCTCATTCCATTCCAAAAATATCTCATATCACTTTCTCCATTCATTTCCATCTCACAATCGCTCAAACCCACAGATCATAATATTCAAATAAAAACACAATCACACCATCCAACTTCACCTCAAGGGAAATTAGAGAGATCTGTTTCTAATGGGAAACCTTTACAAACAAGATATCCAAGACCTGAACAAATGAGCCATGGTAATTTCCAGGGATGGTTGATGACACAATTATTCTCTTTCATTCAGGAAACAACACAACACGCAGAATCATTGCACAATGAGTTAGCAGAGCGAAATGAGAAACAACACCAATATATACTGACACTCAATGAGGAGCACGACCATCTACAAAAAGAAAGAAATGACATGCGAAACTGACTAAACCAGGTCTAAAACAAATTTCTGGAATTATGGCCCACAATGGAGAATACAGTAATGTTTGCACAAGAAGATATTCAGGCATGTAAAATCATCGAATGTTATGATAACATACATACAACATGCAGAACCTATAGAACATAAACACAGAGCTAAGGAAGACTTCGCTGAATAGACCAGCCCTATAGGACCTAGCTACAATTTACTCCGCCCAGATTGAGCAGAAAATTGTAGAGATGACCCAACTAAAGGAAGCATTGGGAATTACGGTAGAAAAATCTCACACACTGCTCGAGCAGGTTCATGAGTGCTCAATTTTTTGGACATGAAAACTCAACCAATTTCTCATCTAACACAGCAACTACAATGAGTACTCGTAGGCATCAAGGAAAGTGGAGACCTAACTGTCTGTAAGAATCTATACAACAAAGCTAAAACACTAGAAACCAAAATATAGAAAATTGAGGAAGAGTATGTAAATATGAAACAACTACTACGATATCTCAGACCACCGATGAAGCAACATGCATAATCAATGTAGAAGTTATTCCATGAGTTAGACTCATAGTGGAACATGGTTTTTTGAAATCTACCATAGCTAGCAAACACATCCCACACCAAGAAAATAATGAACACTGCAAGGACAATTATGCGGACATGGAAGAATGCAATAGCAGAGTTGTGCAAGTTCAATATTTTTTCCATTAAGAAAGTACCATAATTTGGGCCTTCGTTTGAAGGGGAGAGTCGGGGTTAGACATAATATGAAGAAGTGGAAGTGGAAGGACAAGTAGAAGAAGTAGGAGAAGCACTAGTGGAGAATACGTTACCAGGGAAATATTGACTTGCGACGAGTCAATGGAATATGGTCACGGCTTGTTTGGGACTTCATTTTTGAGAAAAGCTTGAAACATTTTTGGAACAACTCGAAGGTAGGTGGGTTGCGGATAAGTAATTGTGGAGGTGGCATGAGAAACTAGAAGTAAGTAGGAGAAGAATCCGAGAGGAAGAGGAGAAAGCGGGACAGGCCAAGACATCCGATCAAGGAGATAAAGAAGACTCACAATGGGGTTAGAAAGAATGAGGATAAGAAAATAAACGGAAGGATATGGTAGTTAGTTGCAAGAAATGTACAGGGTTGGCAGTGAGACAACCGGCGCTATGTTTTGGGTTCTGATGTATTGCTATCATTCCTGTAAAATGGTCCTGAAGGCTAATATCTGTGCAGAAGCCTATCTCTGATGTGTTGGATTGTCCTTAATATAATATAAGGAGATGTTGTGGCTCTATATATGTGCTTGTGTGTGTATGCTTTATCTTGTACTAAATCATAAGGATAATAATAATTTTTTGTAATTTATTTTTTATTTTTATTTTTATTTATTTATTTATTTATTTTATTTATTTATTTTTTAATTTTTATTTATTTTTAATGGTGTATAGCCATGTATCGTATGGTCTGTCCCTCTGAATGGCATGGTTACAATCTGAAAGATGCTTGCCTAGTTGCGATGTATCAGTAGTAGGGATTAATTGGTAGTGTGGTTCCTGATATTCCAATTCTAACTATTTTAACTTAGTAAGGTCAAGGCACTCCTCGGGCGAGACTCCTTACTCAACCCTGAGTAAGGTGAAAATGTTATCGTTGTCCTAGACTACAACGGAGCCTTGTTAGCCCTCGAGCATGAACCTAGGTCTTACCCAGAAGTTATATTTTTTCCAACAAATGGTTCCGTTACCGAGACCTTAAACTTAACTATAGAGTTAAAACATGGTGTTATCACTCAGAAAAAATGAAGCATAATTTGACAAATTCATATAGGTTCATGTGTTAAAGGTAGGGTTATAGGGTTCATTTTTCATTACTTGACCATCAAGGAAAATTTTTAATTTTTCTTATTAAGCTTACCCTAAGGTATAAATCCCCTCATGTCACATCACTCATAATTTTCTAACACTTTTCATTTCCCAAGGTCTTAGCACCAAAATGGTCGTTTTAGCCAAGAAACCACATTTTCGTAGCGAAATACACTAAGAAATTTCACTTTTTGCTACGAAAATATTGATACTTTCGTAGTGAAAACACCTATAAATACACTAAGAATGCTACGAAAGTGAGGTTTCCTGTAAGTCATGTCAAATTAGTTGTTAGGTGTCAGAAAATCATTTGAAAAAGATAAGTTAGATACAATTTGAGTTAGTTAGGGTAAAGATCAAGGTACATGGTCAGGGCTGAAGTCATCATCACCATTTTAAGCATGTATGAGTCATCATTGTGTTATGAGTGGGCATCGAACTTAAAAAATCTTTCCAAATTAAGTCATTTCTTATTCTTCATTCCTTTTTTGCGTGATATTGAGCTCTGGAGAGCATTTCATTAAGCCAAAGTTGTGGATGGTATTTTCAAAGGTTGCAGATATCAGCTATCAATTGAGGCAGAGAATAATAAAGAGAGGTAGAGAAGACACTAAAGAAACTATGGCTACCAAAATAAAGACAAATATAGGTGGCCAATGTCTCAGATATGAGCCATCAGATATGAACCTGATAAATGAAGACCCAACAGATGTAGAAGTCTTCAGAAGGACAGGATGTTTATAGTTTTGTGAAAGACTACAAGACTGCCATGTACAAGTTTCCAAAGAATTTTCTCTAAATTTCAGTGGAAAAAATACTAAAGTAGGGATGCTGAATCTCACCATTAGACTAGAGGCCATTGCAATAGCAACACGGATTCCAAGGGGACAATAGAAATGGTTCAAATTCAACATGGAGGAGTGCAAAGAGTTTATCAAGCTAGAAAACAATGAAATGGACCTTACAAATTCCATTCCACGGAGCTACATGAAGGATAACTACTCAAAGTTGCTGCTCATCATCCATAAATATTTCACTTGTGAAGGGAGATACCATAAAGCCTATTCTTACCATTTCAAGCTTCTCCTACACTTTGCTGGTAAGATATCTCTTGATATGATTTTATATTTATACAGAAGTTTAGAAAAAATGGTAGATAAGGTCCAAGAAAAATCTGAAGGAAGTGAAACCTCATTGTTTCATCATGGTTTAATAAAATTGCTGGTTTTAGATGAGCTCCAAATACTAGGCAAAGACTGGTCTTCTTTCCTATTTGTTAGTGGTTTTGAAATGGATACCCTTACCCCTACAAGAACTCCTAAACCTAGGGGTATCCCATCACCTTTAGTGGCAAAACAAAGTGAACCAGAAAGAGTAGAGAAAAGTGAACCAGTCATGATGGAAATAGAGAAATTGCAAAGTTTTGATACACCCACTGTCCCACCTGCAAAACAAAAGTCAATAGTGATCAAACCTGCAAAACAAGAACAAGTTGTGAGTAAACAAGGAAGAAAAATGATTACAAGGAGTCAAACAGTGGCTTTAGAAGTCAAAAAAATAGCTAAAGGAAATTTAGAAGATATACTACATGCCATTGATATAGAAGAGACTCCTATAGTCTAGGCCGAGGATATAGATGAAGGTGGACAGAAACTCAAGAAAGCTAAATCTGCAAAGAAGCTAGAGTTTGAAGGAGAGGATGCAGGTTTTATGTTCCAGGCTAGAAATCCCATGAGATGGCATGCTAGAAAGTTGTTGGAGAGTAGTAAAGAGGTTCATCCACCCACTAACATAGTATAGCCACCAAAAGACATCATTGATCTTTCATCACCTGCAGAGAAAGATCTAGTTAGAAAGCCAAAGAAAAGAAAGGAGAAAGTAATGGAAAAAACCTAGATTGAACTCCTTGAAGAATAGTTGAAGTTGGCCAATCATGAAATAGGTGTCATGAAGAATGAGGCAAGGAAACATAATATCGAAAAGATTCAGTTTGAAAAGATGAAAGAGGTTTGGGAAGAGCAGGTTGACATTGTATCAAAGACCCTAGACAACACACAACAGTTAATCAAATGGACTATGCCATTGAGGAAAGAGGTAAAACATGTTAGAAGAATGAAATTGCATTTTAAATCTACCAACAGAAAGTTGAAGGATCAGGTTAAAGACCTCCAAGAATAGCTAGAACTAATCCATGAAGAGTTGGAGAAGAAAGGCCTAAAAATGACAGTAGTTGTGGAGCCAATAGCTCAACTCATCATCAACGAGGAAGAAACACCTCAAGACTCATAGTTTGAGTTGATTTATGTTTTTAAAGGTCAATGACTTGTTAGAAACAAATTTTTTACACCGGGAAAGTATATTTTTGAAGCTATACAAAAATCTGAAATTTTCACTGTTTTCAGCAGTTTCGCAGCATTTCCTAAGCTTGAAGCCAGGAAAACGCTACAAAACCACCTGTAGCTTTCTTTTTGCATTTTAAACCATTTTGAGAAGATTCCAAGAGGTTAAAATGATATGGAAGATATGTCAAGACATGAGGAATAAAATTTATAAGGAAAAAATTAGGAAAGTTGATGGAAAAGGGAATTTTTGTATGCTACGAAAGTACGCTACGAAACTGTCATACTTTTGTAGCATGTTGTTTTGAAGGTTAATGAGAAAGGTTTTGTGTAGTTTTGGACAGGTGGATATTTTCAAAGGGTCAAAGGACTATGTTAGTAGTTATCCAAGACTTGAAGACTAGGAGATGAAGACAACTCATCAGCCAAACCATTCGTTGAAGATAAAGACCAATTTTCCTTAAAAATAGCATTTGTTTCTAGATTTGGAGGAGGCGAATTAAGATGTCATGTAGTGATGAGTTTCATCATAGCCTATTCGAACATGTGAAGGAATAGTTGTCAAAGATGTAATTTTCTTAGGAGATAAGGTAGTTGATGTAATAATGAACAATTTGAGTCCTATTAGGAAAATGACTGTTAAATAGAATAACTGTCATTTTATTATTAAAGTAGATGTTTTCTTTTTATGCAAGGTGTCATTAGGAAAATTTTGATGAATCTAGCCAGGAGGCAGATCATCTCATCATGTAACAAGTCTATTAAAGAGTAGATATTCGAATTTGTAGATGGTTGGAGATTTTTTGGCAATACTGCAGCTTTATGTAATTTGACTGTATTCAGTAATACAGAGGATTTTTTACTTGAACAACCTGAGATTCTCATGGATTTTTTAGTGCTTACTTGATCTATAATTTCTATGTGTACCATTTGTAATGGTTTTCATCTTTAATACTCAGAATTCATAGGTGTATGCTCTGACTTCCTTTATTGATGAATTGGTTGTGTTATCTCATGTTTCATGTGTGATTTGCCTCTACTAAAAACTCTTACTTGCCTCAGCTTCCATGTCAAGTGAATTTACCACTGAACTACTGAAATTTTTGACACCATAAGCCTAATGATTGCAGACTTATACTCTTTTCAACCTATACACATCACAAGCAAGTTATTTTCCAAGTAGAGTTAGCCATCTACTTTCATCATAATCAGATATCATTAACCTTTTTTGAGAGATCCCTCTCAGACTGAAGAGGCTAAGCTTCAATCACAAGTTGGTTTGAAACAGTTACATGAAGTTGTCTGATTAGCAGCCAATCAAGTGCAATTTTGTGATAACACATGGCATCAAGGATCTACAAGAAAGAACTTCAAATTTGGTGGGATAACCACGTAGACCGGTTCATATCGCAACAATTAGAGCTCTGATGACAGAAGGAAAAGCATACACACACAATCTAAATCATACACACATAAGCACATATATAGAGCCACAACATCTTTTTATATTATATTAAGGATAATCCAATACATCAGAGATATGAGTCTTCGCAGAGATCAACCTTCAGAACCATGTTACAGTAATCATTACAATAGTGTTGATATTTAGAAGGAAATTTTCAGCACCCACGCCTAGTGCATTAAGAACCTACACTAGGGTGGGGCCCACAGTGCTATTTTTGGTGCATGTCTATTTTGGTTATCCCTTAATTAAGATGGAAAATAAAATGTAATCTAGTCTCAAAAATAACTTGTAATAGTTAACTAAGAGTGATAAACTCAGCTAGATCATGGATTTTGAGTTATAGGTAGTTGGTGAGGCATGAGAGTAATTCTAGTTGTAACGGAGTTAGAAGTGTGGTGGTGCATTAGTTAATGCAGGTTGTAATCAATTTAACTCAGTTAAGCAAGTTAAACTCAGTTGTGCTAGTTGTAATTAATTGATGCACTAGTGAGAGATCAAGTGAATTAAATATTAATTAGTTCATAGTCAATGATCTCACATGCAACTAAGGATTTACTATTATTAGCTGCATGCATTTCAGATCCAGTGGAGACCCAATTGAGATATAGGTGAAAGGGAAGTTGACTATCAGTTGTAGGATTATTGGTTTTCACCAATGCAACCAAAAACCCATTGGAGTGCCCATGATACTTGTGCAGTCAAGGAAGGCCATAATTCCTATATTTTATGGATTGCATTCATCAAGGATTGCACAAGCAAGGCAGGTTGTTTGGAGGTAGTAAATTGGCTAAGTACTAGTCAATTTTTGTATGACAGTGTGAGACAATTAGCTGAGTAATGGAGGGCTTTTGTGAGAAGAGTTTTGTATGTAATTTTTTCATAATCCATGCTAAATATACAATATAAGATAGTGGGGTTTTGAGCACCAATATTTCCCTGGGAAATTATCTGTGTTGTGTTTGATTTGATTCTTCTTTACTTCATGTGATTAGCAATTGTGTTTTTAATACCGAAAAAGATTTGTAGAAGTGATTCAGTATTTAAATTTAGTACATTTTTAGATCAAGTGAATCCAAGATATAGATGCATGTTGTATAATTTCTACATGGTATCGGAGCACAATAAATCACAATTGTGAAGAAGGAGCTGAGTTTGTGACTGGATAGAATTCAAATTTGCAGAAAAAACTTTCTTGGTGCTACAACTAATTCAAGATAAAAATGGATTTCAATGGCTTGAGGTTGGAGTATGCACTCGAGGGCAACTCAAATTATATTTCTTGGAAGGACATGATGGAGGCAGTATGTGAAGACAATGGCTTGAAGGAATTCATTGATAATGATGTTCCTAAACCCGTTGTCACAGATGATGCAAATATTGATGCATGGAAAAAGAAAGTGGCAAAGGTGAGGAGGATCCTGTTGGCAGGAGTACAAGACCACATTGTCTCAAGCCTCCATGGGAAAGCGACACCATATGCAATGTGGAAGGCTTTGATGGATCTATTCGAGAGAAGCAGCGACCATAGGAAATTTTCGCTCAAAGATAAACTCAAGATGATCAAGATGGGAAAGGGTGACTCCATACCAAAATATCTAAAAAAGTTTGTCCAATGTCGGGATGAACTAGGGAGCATTGGTATAACTTTTGTTGATGATGATTTGGTGAACTTGGTTCTCCTAGTACTTCCCAAGAGTTGGCACAGTTATCAAGATTTTGTCAATGGAAGGGAAAACATGCTAGATTGGGAACGAATGTGGCCAGATTTGATGCAGGAGTAGTTTAGACGGAACACCAGAGATGAATCTTCATCTAAGAATGAAGATGAAGAATATTTTTCTTTAGCTTCCAAGGCGAAGAAGGGGAAGGGTAATAAATTCCATTCCAAATTCGAATCCAAGAATGGAAATAAGCAGGACATGTCCAAGGTGAAATGTTTTCACTGTCATGAGCATGGATATTTTTCTACCAACTATCCACAAAATAAGAAGAACAAGAAGAATGGAGGATCTACAGTTGGTGAGGCTTTGGCCTCGTAATTTTAGCTTGACTTCTCATTGATCTCATGCATGGTGTCAAGTGCATTGAGATCTGTGTGGTATTTGCATAGTGGCGCTTCCTTTCACATGAAAGGAGACAAGGAACTTTTTAGTGACTTGGAGGAGAAGGATCTCCATATACATATTGACATGGGCGATGATGGCTGGTACAGTGCTACCGGGATTGGTACCATTACCTTCTAGAGGTAGTCAGGTAAACCCTTTCAATTAAAATATGTATTGCATATCCCAGGTTTGAATAAAAATTTAGTCTCAGTCGCAATGTTGGAGGATATAGGCTATGATGTTGTTTTTAGTGAAGGAAAATATTTCCCACGACAAAAAAAAACAGGAAAATCTAGGAGGATAGGGATTCAAGTTAAGAATATCTACAAGATGGAGGTATATGGCTACGCAACAATGATGGGCAAGGCATATCAAGTGGTGAGCCGGGATGAGGGTGAATTATGGCATAGGAGATTGGACCATATTCACCATGGAGCCTTGAAAGTCATGCCGCAGATTTCTACTGGTCTTCTCAGGGGTACACTTGTGCACTCAGACACATCCAAGGGATGTACCATGGGAAAATATGTAAAGGCCACCTTTCATGAGAAGGAGAACCAATATTAGGGGATCCTTGAGATAATTCACACAGACGTGTGTGGATCATTCTATGTTGCTTTGACAACAAAACATAAGTACTACGTAATATTTGTTGATGACTTTTCTCATAATTGTTCGATATTCTTCATGCAGAAGAAATATCAGACATTCTCTAAGTTTCTTGAGTTTAAGGCACTGGTGGAGAAAGAGTCGATGAAGCAAGTGAAGGCTCTTAGGAGTGATAATGGTGGAGAATACATCTCTAACAAATTCAAGAACTTCTGCAGCAAAGAAGGAATTTGAAGAGAACTGATAGCACCTCATAACCCACAACAGAATGGGGTCGTAGAAAGAAAGAACAAAATGATCGTGGGTGCAAGAAGAGTGATGTTACATGATCAAGGCATACCGATGCATCCGTGAGCAGAAGCATGCAAAACTGTGGTATTTGTGAAAAATCGTTGTCCTCATAGGATACTTGGCATCAGTATACATTAAGAGGCTTTCACTGGTAAGAAACCTGATGTTTCACACTTTAAGATTTTTGGCTCATATGTTTATGTGCATGTGACCAAAGATGCTAGGAAGAAGCTGGAACCGACAACTGAGATTAGGAATTTTTTGGGGTACACTGAAATGCCCCATAATTATCATGTGTATTTTCCAAACAACAAAATTATTGTTGTGCGACGGGATATAAAATTTGATGAGGAGAAAGCCATGTTGTTGTCCCTTGAGAGGGAGATGGACTTGCATGCAGAGGAGGAATTGTTGGTTCCCAAGGGTGGGCCTCAAGATGTGGATCAACCACATGCAGAGGATCATGGAGTGGAGGAAAACACTCATGCAGAACCATCCATCAGAAATGGAAAAATGTGCACCACAGAAGTTGATAGATTGAGACGTGATGCTGCGGAGAATGTAGTAGCCCCTACTTCACAACATAGACAAAGATAGTCTCCTGACTGATTTACTGGATACAAGGCTCTTATGAGAAGATATATTTGGATTGAACCATCTTCCTTTTAGGAAGTAGTATGACAACCAACTTGGGTTGATGCAATGGTGGAGGAGTATGACTCCATTGTCAAGAACAGTGCATGGGAGATTATCCCAAGACCGGTCGACAAATCAGTGGTTGGATCGAGATGGATCTACAAGGTAAAGCAAGATGTTAATGGGAGTGTAGAGAAATACAAGGCCAGATTTGTGGCTCGAGGATTCTCACAGATTGAGGGATCAATTATGATGAGACTTTTGTACCTGTTGCAAGGTACTCTTCCATAAGATCCATCCTTGTACTCTCAGCAAAAATGGGTTGGAACATTCATCAAATGGATGTAAAAACTATGCTTCTCAATGGGATCATTGAGGAAGAGGTGTACATAGAGCAGCCTGAAGGTTTCAAGAACTTCAACAGTGAGTTTCTTGTGTGCCGACTCAAAAGAGTGTTGTATGGGCTAAAGCAAGCACCCCGTGATTGGTACACTCGAATAGACAACTATTTCACCAGACTGTGCTTCACCAAAAGTGAAGCAGATGCAAACCTGTACTAGATTTTGGTTGAGGGTAAGATATTGATTATTGTTTTGTATGTTGATGATATAATTTTGACTGGTGATGAGCAGCTGATACACTTATACAAGGAGGATCTTGCAAGGGAGTTCGAAATGAAGGACATGGGACTCATTCATTATTTCCTTGGATTGGAAATATGGCAGTGAGATGGTGAAATTTTGGTGTCTCAAGGAAATTATGCAAAGGATATGCTGGGTAAGTTTCACATGGAGAGCTACAAACCCATGGATACTCCTCTTCCAGGAAAATTGAAGGAAATATGATGCTACTTCTGGAGAGGTAGTGGATGCTACTGTCTACAGGTAGTTAGTTGGTTCACTGATGTATCTAGTGAACACTAGACCATACATTTGTGACTCAGTTAACCAACTAAATCAAGCTATGGTTAAGCCTACGAGCCTCTTTTGGAAGGTGGAGAATCATGTCTTGAGATACCCGAGGGGCACATCAGAGTATGGTCTATGGTACAGACGGACAAAGGGAGTTAAGCTTCAAGGCTTCACGGAAGAAGATTGGGCGAGCAGTCCATCAGATAGAAAGAGCACATCAGGAGGGATCTTCAACATATGATTGACAATAGTTTCTTGGTACAACAGGAAACAAAGATTTGTGGCACTCAGTTCAGCAGAAGCTAAATACATGGCAGCAAGTCAAGCTCCATGTGAGGCTACCTGGATGAGAAAGATATTGGTTGGTTTGTTGGTTCTTAGATGGATACAACAATGATTCACTGTGATAATCATAGTTGTGCTAAACTCTCGATTAATCATGTGTTTCATGATAGGTCCAAGCACATATATATCCGGTACCATTATCTCAGAGATTGTGTGTAGAGAAGAAAAATGTTGCTTCAGTACATTCCCATAGAAGATCAGGATGCAGATATTCTGACGAAGGCGCTCACCAGGAGAAAATTTGAATACCATAAAGAGATAATCAGGGTGAAGGATAATCCCGTTCTTGTTGAGAGGGAGTGTTGAGATTCAACAAGAAAATTTCAGCACCCATGCCTAGTGCATTAAGCACCTACACTAGGGTGGGGCCCACAATGCTATTTTTGGTGCATCTCTATTTTGGTTATCCCTTAATTAAGATGGAAAATATACTGTAATCTAGTTTAAAAAATAACTTGCAGTAGTTAACTGAGAGTGATAAAATCAATTAGCTCATGGATTTCGAGTTAGAGGTAGTTGGTGGGGCATGCAGAGTAATTCTAGTTGTAACAGAGTTCGAAGTGCAGTGGTGCATTAGTTAATGCAGGTTGTAATCAGTTTAAATCAGTTGTGCTAGTTGTAACTGCTTGATACACTACTGAGAGATCAAGTGAATTAAATATTAATTAATAATTAGTGATCTCACATGCAACTGAGGATTTAATATTATTAGTTGAATGCATATAAGATCTAGTGGAGACCCAGTTGAGATCTAGGTGAAGGGGAAGTTGAATATAAGTTTTAGGATTATTGGGTTGCATCCATGCAACCAAACACCCATTGGAGTGCCCATGATACTTGCACAGTCAAGGAAGGCCATAATTCCTATCTTTTAGGGATTGCATTCATTAGGGATTACGCAAGCAAGGCAGGCTGTATGGAGGCAGTAAATTGGCTAAGTATTGCTAAGTTTTTGTATGGCAGTCTGAGATAATAGTTGAATACTAGAGGGCTCTTGTGAGAAGATTTTTGTATGTAATTGTTTCATGATTCATGCTGAATATACTATAGAAGATAGTGGGGTTTTGAGCAACAATATTTCCCGGGTAAATTATCTGTGTCGTGTTTGATTTTATTCTTCTTTACTTCATGTGATTAGTGATTGTGTTTTTAATTCCACAAAAGATTTGTAGAATCAATTCAATATTTAACTTTAGTAAATTGTTAGATCGGGTGAATCCAATATATACATGCATGCTGTATAATTTCTACATGGTATCAGAGCAGAAGAAATCAAAATTGTGAAAAAGGAGTTGAGTTTGTGACTAAATAGAATTTGAATTTGCAGAAAGACTTTCTTGGTGCTACAGTTGATTCAAGATCGAAATGGATTTTAATGGATTGAGGTTGGAGTATGAACTCAAGGGTAGCTCAAACTATATTGCTTGGAAGGATAGGATAGAGGAAATACTCGAAGACAATGGCTTGAAGGAATTCATTGACAATGATGTTCCTAAACCCGCTGTGATAGATGCTGCAACTCTTGATGCATGGAAAAATAAAGTGGCAAAGGTGAGGAAGATCCTGTTGGAGGGAGTACGATACCACATTGTCTCAAGCCTCCATGGGAAATCCACACCATATGCAATGTGGAAGGCTTTGATAGATCTATTTCAGAGCAGCAACGACCATAGGAAATTGGCACTCAAAGATAAATTCAGGAAGATCAATTTGGAGAAGGGTGACTCCATACCAAAATATCTAACAAAGTTTGTCCAATGTCAAGATGAATTGGGGAGCATTGGTATAACAGTTGATGATGATGATTTGGTGATCTTGGGTCTCCTAGGACTTCTCAAGAGTTGGCACAGTTATCAAGACTCTGTCAATGGAAGGAATAAATTTCGAGATTGGGAATGATTGTGGTCGGATTTGGTGCAGGTGGAGTTCATACGGAATACAAGAGATGAATATTCATCTAAGAATGAAGATGAATATGACTATTATTTGGCTACCAAGGTGAATAAGGGGAAGAGGAATAAATTCCATTACAAATCTGAGTCCAAGAATGGCAAGAAACGTGACATGTCCAAGGTGAAGTATTTTCACTGTCACGAGCATGGGAATTTTACTACTAACTGTCCACAAAAGAAGAAGAACAATAAGGCTAGAGGATTTGCAGCTGGTGAGGTTTTGGCCTCAAAATTTGAGCTTGACTTCTCATTGATCACATGCATGGTGTCAAGTGCATTGGGATCGGTGTGGTATTTGGATAGTGGCGCTTCCTTTCATATGATGGGAGACAAGGAACTTTTCAGTGACTTGGAGGAGAAGGATCCCCAGATGCATATTGAAATGGGCGATGTCAGGCATTACAATGCTACTAGGATTGGTACCATTACCTTCCAGAGGAAGTCAGGTAAACCATTTCAATTAAAATATGTAATGCATGTACCAGGTTTGAAGAAAAATTTAGTCTCAGTCGCAATGTTGGAGGATAGAGGCTATGATGTTGTTTTTAATGAAGGAAAAGCTTTCCTGCGACACAAAAAATAGGAAAAGCCAAGAGGATATGGATTCAAGTTAAGAATATCTAAAATTTGGAGGTATATGCCTACGCAAAAATGATGGGCAAGGTAGATCAAGTGGTGAGTTGGGATGAGGGCGAAAATGGCACAGGAGATTAGGCCATCTTCACCATGGAGCTTTGAAAGTCATGCAACAGATTTATACTGGTCTTCCCAGGGGTACACTTGCACAGTCAGACACATGCAGGGGATGTAATATGGGAAAATATGTAAATTCCACCTCTCATGAGTAGGAGAACTGAACTTTAGGGATCCTTGATAGAATTCACACAAACGTGTGTGGACCTTTCTCTGTTGCTTCGACAAAAAAACATAAGTACTATGTAATATTTGTTGATGACTTTTCTTGTAAGTCCTGGATCTTCTTCATACAGAAGAAATATTATATATTTTCTAAGTTTCTTGAGTTTAAGGCACTGGTGGAGAAAGAGTCAGGGAAGCAAGTGAAGGTTCTTAGGAGCGATAATGGTGGAGAATACATCTCTAACAAATCCAAGAACTTCTCCAGCAAAGAAGGAATTCGAAGGGAACTGATAGCACCTCATAACCCACAGTAGAATGGGGTTGTGGAAAGAAAGAACAGAATGATCATGGTTGTAGCAAGAGTGATGTTACATGATCAAGTCCTAGCGATGCATCTTTGGGCGTAAACATGCAACACTGTGGTATTTGTGCAAAACCATTGTCCTCATAGGATACTTTTCATGAGTAAACCTGAAGAGGCTTTCACTAGTAAGAAACCTGATGTTTCACACTAAGATTTTTGGCTCATCTGTTTATGTGCATGTGACCAAAGACACTAGGAAGATGATGGAACCGACATCTGAGATCAATATTTTTTTGGGGTACACTAAAATTCCCCATAATTGTCGTGTGTATTTTCCAAGCAGAAGAATGAATGTTGTGCGACGAGATATAAATTTTGATGAGGAGAAAGCCATGCTGAGGAGGAATTTTTAGTTCCCAAGGATGAGCCTCGAGATGTGGATCAACCACAT
Source organism: Pinus albicaulis (assembly GCA_034641835.2). Lineage (NCBI taxonomy): Eukaryota > Viridiplantae > Streptophyta > Pinopsida > Pinales > Pinaceae > Pinus > Pinus albicaulis. Next base: position 1,589,316,374 of record CM076578.1, read on the forward strand.
GTGGAGGATCATGGATTGGAGGAAAACACTCAAGCATATCCATTCATCATAAATGGCAGAAGGCGCACCACTGAAGATGATAGATTGAGACTTGATGCTCGGAGAATGTAGGAGCCCCTACTTCACATCATAGATAGAGACTGTCTCCTGAAAAATTTACTGGATACATGGCTCTTATGAGAAAATGTATTGTGACTGAACCATCTTCCTTTTAGGAAGTAGTGCAACAACCAACTTGGGTTGATGCAATGGTGGAGGAGTATGATTCCATTTTCAAGAACAGTGCATGGGAGATTGTCTCAATACTGGTTGAAAAATCAGTTGTTGGATCAAGATGGATCTACAAAGTAAAAAAATCTTATTATGTGAGTGTGGAGAAATACAAGGCCAGATTTGTGGCTTGGGGATTCTCATAGATCGAGGGGATCGATTATGATGAGACTTTTTCACCTGTTTCAAGGTACTCTTCCATAATATCCATCCTTGCACTCTCATCGTAGATGGGCTGGCGCATTCATTATATGGATGTGAAAACTAAATTTCTCAATGGGATCACTGAGGAAGAGGTGTATATAGAGTAGCCTGAAGGTTTTGATATCTTCAACAATGAGTCGCATGTGCCGACTCAAATTTTTTTTGTATGGGTTGAAGCAAGCACCCCGTGCTTGGTACACTCAGATAGACATCTATTTCACCAGACTAGGCTTCACCAAAAGTGAACCAGATGCAAACATGTACCAGATTGTGATTGAGGGTAAGCTATTGATTATTGTTTCATATGTTGATGATCTAATTTTGACTGGTGATGAGAAGTTGATACACTCATGCAAGGAGGATCTTTCAAGGGACTTTGAAATGAAGGACATGGGACTCCTTCATTATTTCCTTAGACTCTTGGATCTTTGATGTGATTTCCTGGAATATTTTTTTTTCAAAATGAATTTGGATCACAGAAGTTTACACTCTCAATGAATGACTAATTTAAACTAAAATTTGGCTAGCTTCTAGTAGGGCATTTTTGAACTCTAATTGAAGTTACTTGAAAATTATGCGTTACCTACAACTTCTTGAGTTTATGAATAACATTATTCATTGAACTAAAAATATTTTCCATGTCCATAAAGGTTATTGGATATTAATCTTATATGCAAACAAGTCGAATCTTAGATCTTTGATGTGATTTCCTGGAATATTTTTTTTCAAAGTGAATTTGGATCACAGAATTTTACACTCTCAATGAATGACTAATTTAAACTAAACTTTGGCTAGCTTTTAGTAGGGAATTTTTGAAATCTAAGTGAATTTCCTTGAAAATTATAGGTTACCTACAACTTCTTGAGTTTATTAATAACATTATTCATAGAACTAAAGATATTTTCCACCTCCGTAAAGGTTATTGGATATTATCCTTATATGCAAACATCATGTGCCCTTCCCCCCTTTCCCTTCTTATATGAACATACTTATACTGAAAATATCTTCTATAATTTTTATTAATTCCCTCTAGGAAAATTTATCAGTCTCTAACCCTTCCAACATGATTATTAAATATATCCCCTCTATATCTATATCAAGTGATTTAGATTTACTCAAATGAAAATAAAATTAACCTTAATCAAATAAAAATAAAAATAATCTTAATAGCGCTAAAATATTAAAATTAACCTTACTAAAATGAAAATAAAATTAATGTTAATAGCGCCAACATAAGCTAGCAATTATAGCAACTGACATTTTTGACTATTCTAAAATCAATCTATTCACATTTAATTTTCCACTAGTCTTGTTCCTTCCTAGGTTGGTTGCAAGAGAATTATGCGAGTTCTCTGCTCATAAGCTATTAGATTCCACTAGTTGAATTGGAATAAGCATTGGCTTATTTGAAGGAAGGAAGGAAGAGGGGTAAGAATTGAATGACAATGTAGTGGGTCATGTTGGGATATATGGTGTTGGCAGAGGCACTGGTTTCTCTGCTGTTGAAATTCCCATGGCCGAAGATGATCAAATATAATATTTTCGCAACTGTTTCCTCTCTCATATGGCTAGCAAAAGGCATCAGGCCCTTCGTCATTTTTCAACTCCTTGATATCTACTAGAAGAATGAACATAGCTTGATGTGTACATATGAAGTTTGTACTTCTATTGAAATGGATCAGTATGAAAGATTGATTTATAAGTTCTTGTTGTAGAATTTGAGGTTTTTCTGATCTTTATGCTATTTTTGAAATAAATAGTTGATTGTTAGTCATGAATAAAGATATTTAGTTGTTACAGGAATTTGGAGATTGTCCTGGCCTCCCTTGAGGATTGGAATTTGACACTACTAATCAGCATCTTCTACAACACGTGCAATGCAAGATTGGTGTAGAGAATTCTACTCCTCAGCCTTTACTTTATCGTTTCATTACTATACTAGAAGTTGAAGATGGAATTTGGTACACACTGTTAGCCCCCTATAATTTTTTTGACAAGCAAAGTAAGGGGCTAAATTGTTTTTGAGCCTTCAAGGAATGCATCTCCCCTGAAGACACATCATCCTTGAAAGCCTCTTCATGCCTTCTGCCCTGTGATTTATTTCCACTGATGTACCCATCCAAAGGGCCTCATTGATTGTAAAAATTGTACTCCAACAAGCCTACATTTACCCTTGTATTGCTGTAGAATGCCCCATTTTTTAGCCCTCTTTTCCCTCTGTCAAATTTCCCCTCTTACCCCCTAAATTCCTCCCAAAATCCCCTTTACATCCTGCACACACCCCTTGTTTGGCCTAATTTCTTCTTTTTCCCTCTATCGTTACCTAATTTTGCCCTCAAATTTTATTAAAATGGGCCAAAATGCATTTTCCACCTTATGAGGTCTTACCCCCTTCGGCTGGCCCCTGAAACCGTCTCCCCTCGTGTGATCTGGGTGCTAGAACCACCCACCAACCCGAAAAGCACTTATCTCAAATATGTATCGGGAGCGTCGTGAGCCGTCGATCTACACCGATCGGACGACCATCTCGAGCGCCATAGCGTCCATTACCCTACCCTTTCGCCACCGGTTCGTCGCATCATAACCGTTCATTTACCCGCAGATCCAACGGTCCAGAGTCTGCCCGCCTCAGTGGTCCCCACGCCAACGCTCCTGTTCGAAAACCGCCTGTATCTATCGCACCGCTTTCTGAGGGATCGAGGTATTTTCCTTTCAACAATGATTCAACTCATTGTCTGACACGTGTCGTGGCACTGTTTGAAAACCGCCCTCCCATCGCGTGTTATCGTTCAGTAGAAAACTCGGCGCGATATGTACGTGCACCATCCGATCCAGAGCTGCCCATCCAACGGTGATCGCTCCACAAAGTTGTGCGGGGGATAACCTAAGGCAACCGTACTCCTGGCCCACCATCCGTTTCCCTCCGATGCATTTTCAGCCATCGATCTCCTCCCGAGATCAGACGGTCCAGATTCAATCGCCCTCCGCCATTTTCCACCATCGATCTCCTATTGAGATCGGACGGTCCAGATTTAAAGTCGGCCCTGCCATCGACTGGGTCCTGCCATGTCACCTCTCCATGTGTTTTTATCACATTTTCCTCTGCCCTCCTTATATTTCATTCATATTTCATTCAGAGGTCATTTTTCAAAGGTTTGCATTTAAATTTTTCGCCATAGTCCACCAGCATTCACCATGGCCTTCTTCCACTGTTACGCTGTATTTTCCGCCATCACCCTGCACTATTCCACCATCTCATCGGTCTACATGGTCATTCTCATTGCCCCCGCTGCATCCGTCCATCCCCATGCATGGTTTTCCTAAAGTGTTTGCATGTTTTTCAGGGTTACAGATAGGCGGATAACCGCCATGATCCATACGCACTATTGTAATGGCACATTGCAAAGAAGAAGCTAAATTCAGAGCCTGGTATTACAGGAAAATGTTCGAAAAGGTGTCTGTAACATAAATTTCATTAAAGGACAGAGTTCAAACTATGAAAAACCTCTCCGATGCCATTAAAGCTCGGTGTTTTGCTGACAGAGATAGTTCAAAGCAACAAGGAGTATCAGTGAGAGAATTAAAGGTGTAAGGCACATTGTTGAAGATCTTAAGCCTTAATCCATTGTTTAAAAGGCAAGGTACTAGAATCGAAGACCCCGTGGATCGCTCAGAAGGTCTAGTGCACAGAAAACCATAATAGCAAGGTTTTGACGTCAGCAAAACGTTCTTCCATCTAAGGACAAGTTGCCAATACCGTTTGTATTCTATACTGTGTTCTAGGGAGATTTGCGGTCCTGACAACAGTCCTGATGCTATCAGAGCATTTGATTCACAGTATGGCAGACCCTAGCATCATTTATTTACCTTTTTGTTAATTCTCCAGAAGTACTACAGAGTGCTGCAGCAAAGTACACCAGAGACATACCAGAGTAATTGGAAACTTGGAGAAGACCACTCTTTCACCCAAAAGAGTGCCATAGATAATTGCCCTAGATTTAAAATAGAATGGGTTTTGGCCCTCATTCTTTCTGAGTTTTAATGCTTCATTTAGTTTTTCACCTACCTCCTCAGCTCTCTACAGCTATAAAATTCATGAAGAAGCTCATTGTAAAGGTTGTTGATCAGTTATCAGAGAATTGCAAGCTGTTTCTTTTGAGACATAGTCTCTGTGTAAAGTTGTAAGATAGGCTGAGGAATATGTTTTCTGACTAAGTATCTAGCTATTGGCAATGTTGTACTTGACTGGTGTTGCTTTTTAATATGATAAGCACATTTCTTTGGATCCTGATCTAAAGCAGCGGTGATGTTTTTCTATCTTTGTATTTGTGTTTAACTTGCATTCCGTTTCATTTCATTTGTACTAGCTTGCATCGGAAATCTAGCATAGGATTTACCCTTGTTAGGTACCCTATGTTTCTGCTCTCCTTGCCTTTGATGTTTTCTACTAAATGTGTTATCTAAGAGTTTATTTCAGTTAATTTAACCAGTGTAGTGGATGTTATTTCCTGCTAGCTGATGTATGAATTAAATGAATCTGTTCTTAGATGTTCTTGTTAGGATTTAATTGAATGAATTGGGAACACTGGGAGGTCTAGAACCATGTCTCTATCTCACTAGGATCCTTTTCAGTTAATTGAACCCTTCTAAGATCCCTCAAGCTGGAGGCCAAAGCATTGAGAGTTCAAAGTCTCTCTCTTATCTTAGGTCTTTAACTTTGTGTTATAAATCTTTATTGTTTCCTCCTCCCTTACCATTCCATATCACAAAATCATCTTTAAGATCCAATGTTTTAAATGACTAGCCCAACTGAAAGCCTGCACATTGAATGGAAAGTAAACCCTTTCCTGACTCCATTTCCCAATGGTCTTGAATTCTCCTTGGAATACTTCACCTCTACCTAAATCCTCTTTGCTCAGCCTTCTCTTATTTTGAACCCTTCTTTCCTGATAACCAGCAACCAAACAAACAATCAAACAAACGAACCCTGTGCCTATAACTAGCCTAATATCTTGAACTTTGAGCTTCAAAGTCATATACCTTTGATATATCATAGATAGATCCCTCTCTGGACCCAGGAGGGCTAGATCCTGAGGTCCGAAAGTGGTTTTATGTTGTCTCATCTTTTGGTCTTTCCAATCTGGCCAAAACATGGGAACCCCAACATAATGGCGACTCCGCCGGGGAAAAAATATAAGAGCCAATAAATGATAACATTTGTCTGTCCCCCATTGTCATCACCAACATAATGGCTACTCCGCCGGGGAAATTCTTAGTATTTATCACCTTACTACATCATAAGAGCCTCAGAAACCTACAATCTCTGGTTAGGTTGGCAGTTAAGCACTCCTATTCATAGATCAACCTCTATACCATTTGTTGTGTTTTCTCCCACACTCTTAGACAGAGTCTGGAAAGGGCTAGGTAGCCTCCAGATCTCACAATCTTTCAGAGGTGACATATCTGGTAAAAGCCCTCCCAGTCAATCTCTGGTTAGAGTTTGTTGTGTTTGAAAGTTTCCCTTGAAAAGGGACATCTTATAAGCATTGTGGTGGACAGTGTATCCCCCAGAAGCATCCTAAACCCTCCACCTGGTGACTCCATAGCTCCTAAACTATTTAAAGACTCCACTGGTGATCAGTAGGCCTGTTGGTTATCTTGGTTCACATTAGACTCCACTGGGAGACCAGAGCCATTACAACATCAGCCACAATAAAAGTAACAAGAAGGGTTAAGCTGCTTGGTTAGAAAACAACATTCTGGTTTCAAAAACCATTCATACAAGAGCTTATCCCAACCCAAACCCACCTGAAATAGTTGATAACCCAGAGAGCATCCTTAAAATATCTCCTACACCTAAATGATCAACTATTTCTAGCCACATCCATAGAGCTAACTCTTCACCAGAAGACTTTACAGCTCTATCAGACCCATTTTTCGACCTAGACCTACCAAGAAGATTACTAAGAACTAGGTAATTCAGTGTCCTAGACCAGCCAGACCTTGAGCTCCCTGGTTCACCACCTCAAAGTGGTGAACACCCTGGGGATAGACAAACCCCTCCATCTACACCTCCTGATATTCACTTCATTCAAAACTTGGGGCTCTGCCACCCTAAATTTTCCCAAGAAGCTTTTGCTGGTCCTAGCATCCCTATCATCCATATACCAGCTACTCAAGCTAACCCTTTGCCCCATCAAAACATCATCATGGCATCCTGGTATGCACCTCTGGTTTTACCCCAGCCTCTAGTACCCTTACCAAATGATTATCAATCAAAGATCCCACACTTCACTGCAAAAGAGTCCACCATAGCTCAGAACCATGTAGATAGGATGGAAGATTCTTTTGACTACATGGAGATAGACGATGATACAGTCAAAATGAGAATATTTTCCCAGAGCTTAGGAGGAGATGTGAAGAAATGGTTCAAAAGCCTACCTCTAATAGTATCCAAGACCTTCCCACTTTATATCAGACTTTCATAAACAAATGGGAAGTTAAGGCTAACCCTCTCCAAATCCTAGCAGAATACAAGAACCTGGAAAGAAACGTAGGAGAAAGTGTTCAGGACTACTCTACAAGGTTTAACGGTGTTTATAATGCTCTTCCACCACACATGAAACCTCCCCTAGGTATGGTAATAGTGAAATACCCTGAAGGTTTGGATGCTGACATGGCCTACCAGCTTAGGGAGAGGGATTACAACACATTGGAAGACATGCAAAAAGGAGCAGTGAGTGTAGAGGAAAATCTGATTGAGAAGAAAGCAAGATTGAGAGCTGAGAAAAGGGTAACATATAGAGATGACAATGTAGCTTCCACATCTGACCCCATCAATGACTGCATGTCCAAAAAAATGGAAAAGCTACAACAAATGATGGAGAAAATGGTTGTCACAGTTAGTAACCTAAACAGAAATCAACACCATAACCAGAACCAGAACTTTAGAAGAAACAATGCCACCCCCAACAGACAAAGAGAATCAGATCAGCAAGTTATTCCCCCATTCCAAGAGAACTTTTTAGATGAAGATGAGGGAATCGTAGAAGAGTCTGAGGGGACCACCATAAACATGCTTGAAACAGAAGATTCAATCCACAACTGTTCCACAGAAGAAGATCAACCCTCACCCTCATATTGGGATGAGGAAAGACTAGAATCGAAGGATTACAAACTTGGATTTGAAGATGCCATCATGCAGGTCAGAGAACACTATGAAATTAGAAGCAAAAAGAGCCAAGACAATACCAGGCCAAAAGCTTCTGAGGTTTCCATTAAGAAAAGGCCTGAGAAATCTTCTAAAGAAACTACTGAAAGTAACAAATCAGCAGCTGAGAGCTCTGGGAAGAACAAAGAAAAAGACAACCAAAACATTGATAAACAAAACCAACCAACTAGCAGCACTAGCATTGCAGTTATTGCTCCTGATAAAACTGTCACAAACACTATACATAGCAAAAATCAGCACACTGATTCAGCGACTAAGGTAGTGGTTAGCAAAATAGAGTTGAGCGTTCCAAAGAGTTAGTCCACTTTCAATTTGGAGAGTGAGATTGCAAAAATTAAAATCTCTGTACCACTCTCTGAGCTGGCCACTCAGGATGTATATAAAGGCCAAATTTTGAAAGCATTAAATTTAGGTGAGAACAGTGACACTATAAATCTGAGTGATGATCAACCTACCCTTCTGTTTGGTCCAAAGCTAGAAGGAAAGTTTCAGGAAGGGGTAGTGCCCCCTTTTTATATCAGTCTTAATATCCATGATAAGATCCTCCACAATGCAATGCATGATTCTGGGGCATCACACAACATGATGCCTAAAGTAGTGATGGAAATATTAGGCCTAGAGATAACCCGCCCCTATAAAGACCTATATTCATTTGACTCTAGCAGAGTAAAGTGTCTTGGCCTGATCAAAGATTTATGTGTGAGCCTTACCCAGATTCCAGCAAAGTGTATGGTCATGGATGTTGTTGTGGCAGATGTGCCACCCAAGTATGGCATGCTATTATCGATATCATGGGGAGCCAAGCTGCAAGGAACAATGTAGATGGATGGGGCTTATGCCACAATCCCAATCTTTGGCCAACTTAGAAGACTGTACAGAGAGGCACAAATGAAATTTCTGGTTAGTAGCCCCGAAAAGCCTGAAAATTCACCTTTATACTCTGTACATACAGACCTTGACTCCTTCATCCTTTGTAATGACGAGTCCTTAGAAGGGTCAGAGTCCAGAAACAAAGATAAAAACAAGGAAACAAAGCCCATGGACTTTAACATAATGGCTGCTCTAGACTTGGAGGAGAATGATATAGAAAACTTGGAACAGTGCGCTGAAACAAAAAATCAGAGTGAACCAGGAACGTAATGTAGCCAGTTGATTAGTCACCCTTCACAAGTTCCTACACCACACCAAGAACAAAATGATGTTGAGCCCGATAGTGAACCCCTATGGGAAATTAATTTCGACGGGTCATGCACCAAGAGAACTGCTGGGGCAGGAGTGTGGATACATAACACAAAGAGTGGTTACATAGAGAGCCATGCATGTAACTTGCACTTCAAATGTGCAAACAACATTGCAGAGTACGAGGCTCTTATCCTAGGCTTAAACCTGTTGAGAAAATTAGGAGCCCGTAGGATAACTGTGCATGGGGACTCTGAGTTGATCATTAAACAGGTGAATGTTGAATACACAGTGAAACATCCTAGACTGAGAGCATATAGGAATGACACTATGGATTTATTGAAAACCTTTGTAGAATACGAGTTGGTGTTTGTCCCTAGGAGCCAGAACGCAATTGCAAATGGACTATCTTGCATTGCTAGTTCGTATCATAAACCTCCTAGTGACCAACAGATCATCATTAAGACCAAATTCAGACCTACAGTGCCGGAAAATGAAAAATATTGGCAGGTATTTGAGGGCGATAAACAGATTGAAGATTTCCTGGTAGGCAAGAATGAGTTTGAATTTTCTGATTCAGACTCCAAATCTGACAGTGGCTGCCTAAGTGAAGAGTCCTCAGATGAAGAAGAACCACCCTGTAACATAGAAATAAACACTTTAAACGAACATATTGGAAATCCAAATGAAGAATGTAAAAACGCAGATAGTGAAGAAGTAGAGGTGTTGCAGACCAAAGATAAGAACATACCTCGAGGTCTGGCACCTTTAGAGGACCTTTTTGACTTTGATGATGTAGCAAAAAAGCCCACTATATAACATGCAGACTCTAATGTCGAGGAATGCAACATAGGCACTAAAAATAAACCCAAGAAGATCAAATTGGCTAAGTCCCTGCCTGCAAACATGAAAAAGAAATACATTGACCTATTCAAGGAATTCATTGATGTGTTTTCTTGGAGTTATGAGGACTTAAGGGCCTACGACACAAACATCATACAGCATAAAATACCCTTGAAAGAAAATCAGAAACCCTTCAGACAAAAACTTCGCAGAATAAACCCAAAACAATTGCCTGCTATGGAAAAAGAGATTAAGAAGATGTATGAGGCAGGTATAATTGTGCCTGTGAGGTTCTCTGATTGGGTATCAAACCTAGTGGCTGTGAGAAATAAAACAGGGGAGATCAGGCTGTGTATTGATTTCAGAAACCTTAATAGAGCCTCACTCAAAGACAATTACCCTTTGCCAAGAATGGAACACATCCTTCAGAGGGTAGTAGGCTCAGAAAGGATCTCCCTGCTAGATGGTTTTTCAGGTTACAACCAAGTTTTAGTACTCCCAAAAGACCAACTCAAGACCGCTTTTACTACTCCATGGGGCACTTTTATGTATGTAAAGATGCCTTTTGGACTAATGAACGCTGGCGCGGTTTTCCAAAGAGCAATGGACATAGCTTTTTCAGATGAAATATGACACTTCATTGTCATCTACCTGGATGACATAACAGTCTACTCCAAGACTGAAGAAGAACACCTAGAACACCTGAGAAGAGTGTTTGAAAAATGTAAAAGGTTTGGTTTGTCATTGAATCCTAAAAAGACTGTATTTGGGTTGCAAGAAGGTAAGAGCCAAATCATATCTCAGAAGGGGATTATGATAGACCCACAAAGAGTTGAGGGAATACTACAAATTGCACACCCAAGAAACATCAAAGAGTTACAATATTTCATTGGGAAAATCAACTTCCTCAGGAGGTTTATTCCCAACTTAGCTGAACACCTTAGGAATATGACTAACATGTTAAAGAAAGGTGTAGGAGTTAAGTGGACTGTTGGAGCTAGGAAATCTTTTGAATCAGTTAAACTTGCACTCACCTGGGCTCCTGTACTAATCAGCCCATATTTTTTCAAAGGATTTCCTGATCTTTTCATTTGCCTCTGAGCATACAATGGTTGCAGTTCTGCTGCAGAAAAATCTAGAGGGAATGGAACAACCCATTTCTTTCTTCAGCAAAGCACTCAGAGATGCACCCTTGAAATACAACATAATGGAAAACAGGTCTATGCTCTGGTTAAGGCCTTGAAAGACTTTAGGGTGTACATACTGCATTCCCACACCATAGCCTGTGTGCCAAATATAGTGGTTAAAGACATCTTGTCCCAAGACCCAGATGGGAAGAGGGGCAAATGGATCGTTGTGATCTTAGAATACGACCTTGAGATTAAACCCACAAAACTGATTAAAGTTCAGGGCTTAGCGCAACTAATGGCTGAATCAAATCTGCAAGCCCTTGACATTAACATGGTAGATGCCTTGGATGAGCAGCAGGGATTGCCTGATCCCACTGTTGAGGAGAAGTTTCAGAGCTCTCCTTGGTATTCTGACATTCTGTATGTGTTTACACACCTCAATGCCCCTCTTGAACTATCAAAGACCAAGGCCAGATTCTTAAAGCTAAAGGCCAGAAGCTATTGTATTATGAATGGATGTTTATACTAGAAGAATGAAAATGCCCTATTGCTTAAATGTTTGCCTGGACCTGAAGCAGAAAGGATTAAACAAGAATTCCATGTAGGAGAGTGTGGATGCCACCTGAACTGGAAAGCCACTGCAAACAAAATACTCAGAGCTGGCTACTATTGGCCTACACTCTTCAATGATATCCATAAGACAGTAATTGCCTCCCACAAATGCCAGATTTTTGAAGGCAAAATAAAACTCCTTCCCTTACCTCTTCAACCCATCACTGTCGAAGGTCCCTTTATGTAATGGGGCCTAGATTTCATAGGGGAAATTCATCCTACTTCCTTTGCACAACACAAATGGATCTTAAAAGCCACAGAATACTTCACTAAGTGGATAGAGGCCATACCTACTAGGAATACCACAAACTCAGTCATCATTAGGTTCCTAGAAGGTCATATCCTCTCTTGGTTTGGTTGCCCAAGGAAAATAATCACTGATAATGCTGTTGCTTTCGGATCCAAGAAAATGGTTGATTTTTTTCACAGGTATCAAATATCACTTGGTCATGCAATTTCCTATTACCCTCAAGGTAATGGATTAGCTAAATAATCAAACAAGAGCCTGGTGACCATCATCAAAAAGCTGCTGGAAGAGAACAAAAAGTCATGGCATAACAAGTTAGTGCATGCCCTGTGGGCTGACAGGCTTACGACAAAGAAATCCATTGGCATGTCACCATATCAGCTTGTCTATGGAACATAAGCAGTGTTTCCCACCAGCCTTGGAATACCAGTGATTAAACTTGTTCAAGAGATACAAATAGAAGAAGATAGCATGGTGAGGAGAATAAACCAGAAAATTCATCTCTAACAAACAAGGGAAGAGGTCTATAACAGAGCTATCAAGGTTCAGGAAAATATAAAGAAGTTATTTGAAAAAAGAACTAAGGCCTCTGATTTCAAAATTGGAGATAAAGTTCTGAAGTGGGACTCAAGGAGAGAGGACAAAGGAAAGCACAGCAATTTTGACAATTTGTGGCAAGGTCCCTACATCATCTAGGCCACTGTGGGTCCAAATTCCTTTTTTCTACAAGAGTTAGATGGTACATAGCTGTTTGGGGTCCCTGTCAATGGCAGGATGCTCAAACACTACTTCTATTGATTTCCAATTTCCAGTTTCCATTTCCATTGTACATACCATTGCAGTGTTTGTTTTCAAGAAAAAGAGAAAATGTTCCAAAAAAAAAAAAAAAACAGAGAAAGGGAGAGGTTCAGACATGCTCAAAATATGGACCTCCGAAGTGAAAATATTGGCTCTAATATGATGAAAAACTGAGCCAAAGAAAGTAGAGATAGTTGGTTCAAACATGCCCAAAACCTGAACCAACAAAGAAGAAAGAAGAATCAGCTCTAACAAGCCCAAAGTCAGAGCTGAGATGAAGGATAGAAAGTGACTCTAACAAGCTCAAAACTTGAGTCACTAAGAAAGAAGGATGCTTCAAACTTAAAATTTCAAGCCTTCAAAGTTTTTTTTTTTTTTTTTTCAGTTTTCTGCAAGTTTTTGTCCATCTGCAACTGTCTTTATGCTTTGGATCCACAACAAACTAGACTGTCTAATCCTAGTTTGACTGTTTTTAAATTTCTGTCGTAGAATGTAGAGAAGAAATCTACTGGACAGTCTAATCCCGGCAGATATTAGATTAGGTAGAGAAACATGTGAGTCCAACAGCTTAATCTGGTCTCATGGAGCAATAAGGGTAGAAATAGAATAGGTTTATGTTCTTGTTGTAAAAAATAAAAATGATGTAAAGGGTCTGCTAGTTAAAATTCATCCCAGAAGAAAAATGCTAGGATTGTAGGATGGGTAGGTAGTTTGTTTGGGAGAGTTTTTCTGCTAAATTGATGTCTTCATAATTGTGGTAGCTGAAAATAAAATAAGAAAGGTGGCTCAAGCAGCAGGCATCTAGCCTACACCAAAGATCATTTTCTGAATTCTTGACTCCTTCAAGAAGAAGCCATCCCCATGTGGAGCCACTGTTAGCCCCCTATAAATTTTTTGACAAGCAAAGTAAGGGGCTAAATTGTTTTTGAGCCTTCAAGGAATGCATCTCCCCTAAAGACACATCATCCTTGAAAGCCTCTTCATGCCCTCTGCCCTGTGATTTATTTCCACTGCTATACCCATCCAAAGGGCCTCATTGATTGTAAAAATTGTACTCCAAAAAGCCTACATTTACCCTTGTATCCCTGCAGAATGCCCCATTTTTTAGCCCTCTTTTCCCTCTGTCAAATTTCCCCTCTTAACCCCTAAATTCCTCCCAAAATCCCCTTTACATCCTGCACACACCCCTTGTTTGGCCTAATTTCCCCTTTTTCTCTCTATTGTTACCTAATTCTACCCTCAAATTTCATTAAAATGGGCCAAAATCCATTTTCCACCTTATGAGGTCTTATCCCCCTTCGGCTGACCCCTAAAACCGTCTCCCCCCGTGTGATCTGGGCACTAGAACCACCCACCAGCCCGAAAAGCGCTTATCTCAAATATGTATCGAGGGCGTCGTGAGCCGTCGATCTGCACCGATTAGACGGCCATCGTGAGCTCCATAGCATCCATTACCCTACCCTTTCGCCATCGGTTCATCACATCATAACCGTTCATTTACCCGCAGATCCGACGGTCCGGAGTCCGCCCACCTCGGTGGTCTCCTTGCCAACGCGCCTGTTTGAAAACTGCCTGTATCTATCAGACCGCTTTCTAAGGGCTGGCGGTATTTTCCTTTCGACAACGATTCCACTCATTTCCTGACGCGTGTCGTGGCACTGTTTGAAAACCGCCCTCCCATCGCGCGTTATTGTTCAGCAGAAAACCCGGTGCGATATGCACATGCACCATTCGATCCAGAGCTGCCCATCCAATGGTGATCGCTCCACGAAGTTGCGCGGGGGATAACCCAAGGCAACCATACCTCTTGCCCACCATCCGTCGCCCTCCGATGCATTTTCAGCCGTCGATCTCCTCCCGAGATCGGACGGTCCAGATTCAATCGCCCTCCGCTGTTTTCCACCATCGATCTCCTACTGAGATTGGACGATCTAGATTTAAAGTCGGCCCCGCCATCGACTAGGTCCTGTCACGTCACCTCTCCATGTGTTTTTATCACGTTGTCCTCCGCCCTCCTTATATTTCATTCATATTTCATTCAGAGGTCATTTTTCAATTCGCCACAGTCCGCCAGCATTCACCATGGCCTTCTTCCACTATTACGCTTTATTTTTCGCAATCTCATCGGTCTACACGGTCATTCTCATCGCCCCCGCTACATACTTCCATCCCCATGCATGGTTTTCCTAGCGTGTTTGCGTGTTTTGTAGGGTTACAGACAAGCAGATAACTTCCATGATCCGTACGCACTGTTGTAATGGCACAGTGCGTAGAAGAAGCTAAATTCAGAGGCTGGTATTACAGGAAAATGTCCAAAAAGGTGTCTGCAACATAAATTTCATTAAAGTACAGAGTTCAAACTTTGCAAAACCTCTCCAATGCCACTAAAGCTCAGTTTTTCACTGACAGAGACAGTTCAAAGCGGCAAGGAGTATCAGTCAGAGAATTAAAGGTCTAAGGCACATTGTTGAAGATCTTAAGCCTTAATCCAATGTTTAAAAGGCAAGGTACCAGAATCAAAGACCCCGTGGATTTCTCAGAAGGTCCAGTGCACAGAAAACCATAATAGTAGGGTTTTGACATCAACAGAATGTTCTTCCGTCTAAGGACAAGTTGCCCATACTGTCTGTATTCTATACCGTGTTCTAGGGATATTTGCGGTCCTGAAAACAGTCCTGATGCTATCAGAGCATTTGATTCACAGTATGGTAGACCCTAACATCATTTATTTAACTTTTTGTTAATTCTCCAAAAGTACTACAGAGTGCTGCAGAAAAGTACACCAGAGACATACCGGAGTAATTGGAAACCTGGAGAAGACCACTCTTTCACCCAAAAGAGTGCCATAGATAAATGCCCTGGATTTAAAAAAGAATGGGTTTCGGCCCTCATTCTTTCTGAGTTTTAATGCTTCATTTAGTTTTTCACCTACCTCCTCAGCTCTCTACAGCTATAAAATTCATGAAGAAACTCATTGTAAAGGTTGTTGATCAGTTATCAGAGAATTGCAAGCTGTTTCTTTTGAGATGTAGTCTCTGTGTAAAGTTGTAAGATAGGCCGAGGAAGATGTTTTCTGACTGAGTATCCAGATATTGGCAATGTTGTACTTGACTGGTGTTGCTTTTTAATATGACAAGCACATTTCTTTGGATCCTGATCTAAAGCAGCGGTGATGTTTTTCTATCTTTGTATTTGTGTTTAACTTGCATTCCGTTTCATTTCATTTGTACTAGCTTGCATCAGAAATCTAGCATAGGATTTGCCCTTGTTAGGTACCCTATGTTTCTGCTCTCCTTGCCTTTGATGTTCTCTACTAAATGTGTTATCTAAGAGTTTATTTCAGTTAATTTAACCAGTGTAGTGGATGTTATTGCCTGCTAGATGATGTATGAATTAAATGAATATGTTCTTAGATGTTCTTGTTAGGATTTAATTGAATGAATTGGGAACACTGGGAGGTCTAGAACCATGTCTCTATCTCACTAGGATCCTTTTCAGTTAATTGAACCCTTCTAAGATCCCTCAAGCTGGAGGCCGAAGCATTGAGAGTTCAAAGTCTCTCTCTGATCTTAGGTTTTTAACTTTGTGTTCTAAATCTTTATTTTTTCCTCCTCCCTTACCATTCCATATCACACAATCATCTTTAAGATCCAATGTTTTAGATGACTAACCCAACTGAAAGCCTGCACATTGAATAGCAAGTAAACCCTTTCCTGATTCCATTGGCCAATGGTCTTGAATGCTCCCTGGAATACTTCACCTCTGCCTAAATCCTCTTTGCTCAGCCTTCTCTTATTTTGAACCCTTCTTTCTTGATAACCAGCAACCAAACAAACAATCAAACAAACGAACCCTGTGCCTATAACTAGCCTAATATCTTAACCTTTGAGCTTCGAATTCAATACCTTTGACATATCATAGAGAGATCCCTCTCTGGACCCAGGAGGGCTAGATCCTGAGGTCCGAAAGTGGTTTTATGTTGTCTCATCTTTTGGTCTTGCCAATATGGCCAAAACATGGGAACCCCAACACACACATCCAGAAAAGTTTCGAAGTATTTATCAAAGTTAAAATCTCTCTTCATGCTTAATTGATTGTATTCAATTTTCTAAGAAACTAGAGTTTTAGGGAACCAACTTGCATTTTTTGTCTCTATTTACAAAGTGGTGCAGTTTAGTTCTTAAGTCATGGCATTGAACTTTTATGGCATGATACAAAAGAGTGAAGGACAAGAAACCTAAGAAAAAAAATGGGCTATGCACCAGTATTATTTAGGTTCATTAGAAGAAGAGAAGGAAGGGGAGCTCCTTGTATCCAAGGTTTTCTATCATAGAAAACCAAGACAATGTAATTTTGAAAAAGTTGTAGATATTGGGGATGGGAAGGCTGGTGCACAGGTAAGTTGAATTTCCAAAATCTAAAAGTTGTGTTGAAAGTTGGGTTTCTATACCATCCACAAAAGATATTTAATTTAGTAGAATACAATATTTTTTTTAACTTAGGAGATCCTGTAGAATTCATTGGATGGTTCCAATCAAATTTGTAAAATACGTTTCACAACTAGCTTAGTTACTATAAACTTTAAGCCATATAGTACTGCACTCTAAAATCTAAAGAAATGAATGGAAAACATTATGTTTTTAGTAGTAAATTAATAAAAGTTGGACATGCAAGGTAGAAGGAATTTTGAAATCCAACCCTCTCTCTCTCAATAGATTTTTATGAATGTGCCATTGAATGTATGTTTTTTTGCGAATAATCTATAAATACTAGTAAAACATCTTAATATATATTCCAAACATATATAATTTTTATTTATATGTTGTTGGATGCTTATTGGTGGTGAAATTAAGTATTTTGCAGGCTATGCTAGTGAAAGTAAGTATTTACTAGTAGTATATTTTGATGTAAATTTTCAGGATTCATCCTATTGAATAATTTGGGTTGAAGTTTCGAATCAATGAGTTGATTCATTGATTAATATTCGTAACTTGTTCAATTTTATTTCTAATGCATAGCTCGAATTATAATATAAAATGTGTTGGCCTATATTTCATTCTTTATATACCAGCGAAATTTAAAACTTTTTCAATTATCTAGTTTATAATTTGCATTTGCAACAATTCATAGAGTATCAATCGGAAGGAGCATTAGGGCTCAAAATTTTTTGAGTGGATTCATCTTTGGCATCCTCATAATGTAGAAGTAGGTTTGCGTTTGAATAAGGAGAACCAACTAGTTCAAGCTTCTGATCATGCAGGAATATTATACCCTAACATTACTAAGGAGGAATGGTCCTGTGAGATTGAAATGTTGTACTTTCAGTAAGTGCATGCTTTATTTATTGGATTATATTTCATGTTTGCAAATACTATAATGAGATTCATAACTTAGAAGAACAAATAAAAATATGGAAAAAACTTACTTGACTACTAATGTTTTATTAGCCTATCAACAAACATCACTATCTAGCCAGTGAAGATACTTGAAGTCATCATCAAACATGCAGATTGTCTGAGGATCACAAGTCATGTGTTGGGCTTATGGAGCCTGGATGATATGCAACATTGAAAAAATGACCACCAAAATTTTCCAAAAGGTGCTAGAGAGAAGCTACATGGATGGTGTTTTTCTTTCTTACATTATGCCATCTCAGTTCTTTGTAGATATTAAATAGTTTTATTTATTGTTTGATGGGTTCCTCAGCCAGTATGTGACCCCAACAAGAACATTTTCATCAAGTACACATAGCAAACATGGTGTAGTGCCCCCATTGGCACTACAATACTGTTACATAAATGCCCTTATCTTTTGTCAAATGCCCAATTGGACGAATCTAGCAACAAACATCTTGAAATTAGGGTCCTAATACATTATTCCAAAAGTCCCAAAAATGTGTCTGAATATATTTAATGTCAAATCTTTCACTGCCTATCTTGGGCCAAAGAAAAGTTTCCCAGTCTTCCTTTTTCACAAGTATAATTTTGAGGGCTTATATAGGCTGGTGTTAGGTTGGTTTGGGAAAACAAATGAACTTGTTATGCAATACTTTGTTACTAGGGCATGCCAACCCAAGATATCCAGGTTCATGTGTAGTTTAAAGAGGATATTGTGTTCAAAAAAGGTTTCTATTAATTTATCCACATAACTCAATTTCATTTTGGTGTTATACTTCATACCAAATTAAATTTCCAGTTTCAAGTCTACTTTGCATTGTCTCTGTGATGAAGCTCTCAAACTTTTCTAATTTTTCCTCTGTATCTTTTGGGCATTGAAATTCACATGGGAATTTCGTTCATCTCTCTCTAGTCTGTAAGTGAGAATGATATTTTTCAGTACCTTTCTAATGCCACACAGATATCTGGAAAAAACTGTTTGCTCATGTGTACATAACCTGCTCCCCACTGGAATTGAATATGTGACCTACATGGAGAAATCACATGTTCTTAACCATTAGGCCCAGTCAGGTTGTATACTCCCAAAATTACATCATGTGAGGAATATTAGCCTGTTATGCAGTCTATCTAGTTTTATAGTCTATAGCCCATGGAATTGAATTCACGATTGAAGAAAAAAGATATATATGAGAACCAACATACTAAATTTGAATTTACTAATATGGTTAGAATAATGTTTCGCATGTATAGTTTTTCTAGCATCTATCCCAACCCAAGTGGAATTTTATTTTTAAGCTCTAGATTTCTATAGTTTATAGGATACAACCAAAACATCTATTTTAGGCATAATGCATGTTGAGAGCCATGGGTTGATCATACGTTTTTTAACTACAAGTGTTAATATAGATATTGGGTACATAGGTCTTCACAATATGGAAAGAATATCAACAATGGTCACTAGTTTTTGTGTTCATATTCTTACTCATGGTAGGTTTGTGCATCTATTTTCTTAGAATCAAAGTCAACATTAGAGATCAACATTTAAGAAGCTGTCAAAGAAAGTGACTAGGAATGCGGAGACCGTGCCAATATCACATGTTTAACATTTCAACTCGACAATCATATTTAACTTGATAATTCTAAAACTACTGATGTTTATGGAATTTCATGTTGCTATCGCGTGCCTACATTATTAGTGAAAATTGAAGTTCATGTTATAGTTTGGAAATGAAACTAGGGGAATATGGATAGGAAACACCATATCATGTTCAACAAAGAGGACTAAAAGTGCATGGGATGTTTCCACTCGACCATAGAGCTTGAGCTCACCCTTGTGTCGAGAACCTTCTTTCCAAAGTATAATCTATCACACTCAATGATATAGGGAAATAGGAAGCCTAAATTACCACATAACCATCATTGAAAAACCATACATTCATTTAAAAACAATCATTCATCAAATCATGTCTTCAAATCCAAGTCAACTGTTAAGGGAAACTTGCTTGGTCGATGAAAGTGAGTAGATAATATAAGGTCTGAACATTACTGTTGGTTCTAATAGAGGTGACTTTTTATTGAAAACTCTAGTGCTTCCTCATTTAATCATCAACCTGGGGTAGGTCTTTTTATTCCAAGAGTGTCGGCACAATATATGTGAGTCATTTTGTCTAACAGATGTTCCTTGTCAATTATGAGGAAGAATTTACTAACTTCCTAAGCTTGCTTATCCTATGAGGGGTGGCTTGGATAGGTTTTTAACCTAAGATTGAGCAACAAGATTTTTTTTTTATCTAATGGAATTAAACAACAACTTAACTGAACCTAACAACAATCTAGATAAACCAAGCAGACATTGAATTGAATTCGACAATCAACTAAACAACGATGGAATTGAATGGAAAAACAGTCTAACTAAGCTAATCAGTAATGGAATCAAATTGAATCAATAGTCTAGCTAACTAAGAAATAATGGAATAGCAGTATAATTAGCTGAGAAGTAATGGAACAGCAGGATAACTAAGCTGAACAGTAATGGAACAATAGTATGACTGAAGCGAATTAAATAACTCGTACAACAAGTAATTAAGTAATTTTGCAATGGAATTCTATTTATGACTTAATTAATCAACATTGATCGATGGTTGAACGCTTCGTTATGCTAGAAGGAGAACACAATTCATAAATACAGATAATATTGAAATCAGCTTATTCTACGATCTGTGATTCAAATGCATTGATATTAAAATAACTGGAACTATCTATTGATAACAAAGCATTGCCGTAAGTTGGAAAATACGATTGCGATTGTCCTACTTTAAGAACTTAGTTTCTAACAATCCTGAAGAAAGAGAACTGTATTTGTATTGAATGGAAATATACTTTACAACTGCATCAGATTCTTAAGCATTGGTTTTACAACTACACAAAGTATGAAAACTTGGGTGGAGCTTCCAGAGGTTGGGCCCAGACCACTAGAAGCCTTAGCACCGTAAAAACTTCAAAAGTTGATTGTTCAAAGCTATATATTACATCCAGTGATGTTACAAAAACACAATTAGATAGACTGTTTCTGATTTGTCTATTACAGAATGAATTTCTCATCTTGTTTCTGACTCTCCTTCTTCTCTGTCCTTTGCCCTTTTAAAGGCGATTTCAAAAATTTGAAAGTGTTTTCCAAACGACAGCCTGCTGCATGTGGCTATCGTTTAAGTTCTTGGACTCTAATTCGTCTGTCTGCCTTCTACCGGCCACTGGGAATTACTAGGATTTCATATGCTTACGTCCATTAGTTGGCTTCCATTTCCTATTGGACCAAGAATTCTACCTTCCTGCATGCGGAGATAAGAGAAGTCAATTTTCTATTACAAAAACATCCTTTTCATCATTAGTCTGATTGTTCCCATTTTCATAATCTTTTATTCTTTATTGTTAATATGAGGAGGAATTCTCCCGAAATCATAACATAATTTGAAGTACTTTCAGGGTGAGAATCATACCTTAATTTGGCCCAACATACTCCCCTGCTTACCTAGTTGAATGGCCTCATGCAAACAGATGATTGAGATGTAGTTGTGTTAAGGAGTAGGCAGGGTAGGCCTTTTTGTTGTATCCTCTGAAGCCTTGTTTTTGTTTCATGAGTGCAAAGGCAGTGCCTATGGCTCCTTATGGTAATTCGTAATTGTGATTATAATCCTCTAGAGGATTCCAAAGGAGAGGGTTTTTGTATCTTCATCCCAACCAGGCAGGCCCCATGCTATAGAATAGGCTGCTGTATGAAAAGAAATTGGAGGCAGCAGCCTTGAAATTCCTGTAATTGAATGGCTCCCTATTCTTCACATTGGTTGTGGAGGCCATCGATATTTGCTTGGCTGCTGCTAAGGCCTCTTCACAAATTTCCTCAAAGTATTCTCGTGCATTTTCTATGATATCTTTATGGATGGGTCCCAACCTGGTCCTCACACCTGGCATTCTCATGAAGTTTTTTTGCTGGATGATCAGTTGCAGGGGTTTCATAGGCTCCCCCCTGACCCATAAATCTAGACTATGCTCTCTTTTCTGGAATATGCCGTAGGCTTTGGCCCACCTAATCTAGTTTTTAGCAAATGAAAGGAAGGCTTGCAGCTGTACATCCCCTATGAAGGGGCTAGGGTTGCTATCCGTTTCTTCTTCTAGGAAGAATTTATGCATGTAAAGCTCACACAAGAGGTGCTAGACCTTCTCATCCTGATCGTTACAACATTGTACAAATTCTTCTAGGGTCCTGAAGGTAGTGGGTTTCCCTGCCCTGACAGCTTTAACTTTCAAGAGTAAATACCGTTCTATTAGGAACAAGGCATAGTTTGTTGCTGGAGCTCTGCATGATAGCGCATCATTATATAGAGAGAAAATTGTATAGATTTGCTTCTTAGCTTTCTCTAACTGCTCTTGTACCGCTTTAACCTTTTCCTGCTCTCCTCTAAGCTGGGCGAATGTCTCATCTTCTGTGACGGAGAGGTCAGTGAACTTCTTTTGCAGTGCCTGATATTCTTGTAATGGCACCACCTCCTTTCTACATTGTTTTAGTTCATGCCCCACTTGCACTAGTTCATTTCGTAATCTCTGGTTGGCAACTATCTCTACTAGATGGGCATAGGCAGGGGCTTCCTCTGTTTGGGTCCCCTTTTCCTCTATAACCTTCTTCTCAGTTTGGGTGGAGGATTTGATGATGTTTTCCAGTTCCGTCTGCACTTCAGCCTCGGTGGTGTCTACCAGGTTGGTCTGTATTTCAGTTTTAGTAGTAGTTATCGAATTGGTTTGTATTCCAGTTTCCATGGTGTTGGCTAAGTCAGTTTGCATTTCACTTTTGACAGTATTTACTGGTTCTATTTGAGTTCCTGCAATAGAGGTTTTTGTCCTTGGCTTCCAGGCCCTTCTTTCTTTTTTCATTTGTTTCCTCACATATTTCACCAATTTTTCCTATCTCTTGCAGGTCCTTCTTAGTTTCTAACTTCTCCTTTCATCTGAACCTTCACCTGTTCTTATTTCAGCAGGTGATAGGGGAGCAGAATTCTCTTTTTCAGGGATAGCATCTGGAATGGTGTTTCTGATTACATCTTTAGAATTGAACTCAATGTGAGGGTCCTGACTAGGAGGAGCGATGCTACCTCCTGGTGACAAAGGGGATGTCTGTGTGTGTGTGATCTGCTCCAAAAGGATAGTGTCACCTGAATAATCCTGTGATTCCAATCTCTCCTCTACTTTTCCATCACTATACACTTCGTAATTATCAATAGGATATAGAGCCTCATCTCATGGTTCCTCATGGTCAGGTAAGACGTTAGTGTGACTAAAGTTGCTGGGGGTGACAGTTTTATCAACAAGTTCTTCTTGCTCCCCTACTTCCAATGGGTTTATCAATTCATAGTTTGTCCTTATTTGTCCTAGGACTTAGGCCATTCCTCCTTGAATTCTTTCAAGGGTGCATGGGATGGTTCTTATTCCTCCATGAGGTTCGAGGTTCCCTGGGGTGTCCTGGGTCGTTTTTGCCTGCTTGGATCTAACGTTGAGGTTCAGGTCCTTTTTCTTCTTGGAGGATTTACCCTAGGGGGCTCAATTTAGGTTCCATCAGGGTTTACTTCTGGTTCCCATGCCTCTGGGTTGACGAAATTATCCCATGCTATCTGCTGCCTATCTAGCTCATGAATGATGATTAGCTTTATTAAGCCCTGGTGACTAACCACTGTTTGGGGCTTCTTGGCCTTCCTCAATCGAAAAATAGTATCATGAAATACATAATTCAAAAAGGTAGGCAGATTAATTGAAAATTTTTCTTTAAGTGCAGCTAAAAGTTTGAGCTGTCGAGGTTTTACCATATCCCGACGTCCTTCGCATGTAATAAAATTCTGGATGAATGCCACCAGCTCCTGCCATGCCTGGTGTAAAGAGGCAGGTTTAATCCCTCTATTTTTTCATTCCAATGGTTCATCTGAGTCCTGGTATACTTCTACTACTTATCTCAGGAGGAGATGCTTTTCTGCCCATCTTTCTCCTTGCGTTGGTATTCCAGAAACTTCTACGATAATTCCCTCTGTAATTGGTATAGTTCGGTCGTTAACTCTGGTTTGACCTTCCTGCATATTTTGCAGAAATTTGATTGCAACTCTCGTGTTGGATCCTTGTAGTCTATGTGAATATGTCAGCCATCCAACTCACTGAAGGATGGCACTTGCTGCCTCTGAAATTAGAAAGTTTGCAGGCTCGCTTCGAAGGGTATTTCCTCCCATAACTGATATGCTCTTTTCCTCTAATTATTTTTCTTCTTGGCTCTATTTTTTTGACTAGATGTTGTCTACAAGTGGAAGAGAGAATGCGGCTCTGCGTAAATAATCTTCATGACTTAATTGTAGTGTTTATCGATGTGTTTGACGAGATTTTTGTAGGTATTTCACATGCTTTCCAAATTAAGGCCAATTACACCCACTCCGTCAAAGAAAGGGCACCCACACCCTCAAGTACAGGAGAGATTTGGCTGGTTATGAATGCGGACAGGGGAATGTCAAAATTTGGTAAATCTGCGTGTGAAGGATCAGCGGTTGAGTAATTACTACATATGCGACAAAAAGGTCAGATTTAGAAGTTTTCATAATTGTATCTTGTGCAGAAGTGACCGAAAGGCGAGAGGAAATATAATTGCCATTATTGCGATATGATGTCCTTGCATGACTAAAAATTTATGACAGAAGCAAGACTGAGTCAAGTAATGATTGGCATTGTCATTCCAAAGTTCAAAATATGTAAACACATCTTCGTTAGTTATTCTTATGGTAAGTCATGATTGTTACTAATTCGAGTAATAGCTTTGTGGTTGGAAAAAAAATGGAATACAAGGTGTATATAAAAGCAATTGGCTATTGAAGGAGAATTATTTCATACCACAAGTAGAGCCACTGCTGCCAGCAGGCGTTCATAGCCTCGACAGGGTTTCTATTTTAACTCGAAAAATGAGCCAAGATCCTTATGTAAGAATAGTTTTTTTGCCAATTTTATGGAGAGATCACCATGTTGGTATGGTGGCCAGGTAACCATGGTGCCACTCACTAGAGTTGTAGCAAAGTGATCAAGCCGGCTCGTGATGATACCTCATGTCCTTCAAGTTATTAAGAAGGTCATTACCCTGGTGTGGTGGCCATAATGGGCATGTCAATTTCTACACTCTTATGAACATGGTAGGTTGGATCATGATGAGATCCCCTATCCTCTCTTAAGATTTTCATGTAATGTAGTACTTTATTTTGAATTGTAACATTTTGATCTATAAGGAGGTCACTGTGCTGGTGTGGTAGCCAGATAGTCACAATGCCATTCACTAGAATTGTAACAGAGTGATCAAGCCAGCTCGTGATGATACCTCCTGTCCTTCTCGTAGATGAAAAGGTAATTACCCTGTTGTGGTAGCCATAATGGGCATGCCACTTGTTAAATCCTTATGATCATGGTAGGTTGGCTCGTAATGAGACCCCCTATCCTCTTAAAGTTTTGCATGAACACATAATGATTGTTAAGGGAGGCTCATTGACTCCTTAAGAGTGAGGGATGGTGAAAGAGGCAGGAAAAATTAATACCATTAATACCCCTTATTCCATTTCTTCATGCTGTAGGGACATATTACTCGAATAGTGCAAAAATACATATCATCATAAGGTCCTGAATTGTTTGATATCATATTTGAACTGTGGCTGAATTAGCCTTTTATTTCATGTGTGCATAATGTCAACTTCCTGTTTAAGAATTATAGTGCCAAAGGGTCATCATATTTGTAATATTACCATTTTCCCTCTCTCTTCCAACTTCCATTCCCTAGTCAAAGTTACTCAATTATAAAAAGAATGGCTATTTAAGTTCGTCGAACAACAACTGTTCAGAGATTGAGTAGCAGCTGTTCAAATATTGCTCGGCATTAAAAAAATGTTCAAAAACTTATGTTCAATTTGAATGAAAAACAGTCGTTCAAATATGGAACAACAACTGTTCTCGAATTGAACAGAAAAAATAAAAACATGGCAGTGAACAGCTGTTCAGTTCATCCGAATAGCAGCCGTCCAAGAAATGAACAACAATTGTTCCCAAGTTGAACAAAAAAAATAAAAACACAGTAGTGAACAGCTATTCAGTTCATTCAAATAGCAGTTGTCCAAGAAATGAACAGCAGTTGTTCAGGAATTGAACACCGCATTTAAAAATGTGAAATGGCTGTTCAATTGTGATTGAATCAGCAGCCATTCAAAAACTGAACAGTAGCTGTCCACGAATTGAACAGAAAAATTAAAAACACAACAAAAAGATGTTCAATTTGGTTGAATTGTGGCCGTTCAAAAATTGAACAACAGTTGTCCACGAATTGAACAACAAAATTAAAAACACAGCAAAAAGCTGTTCAATTTGGTTGAACCGCGAAATTGAACAGAAAAAATAAAAACACAAACGAACAGTTGTTCAGCTCGGCTAAACAGTAGCCATTGAAATACTAAACAATAGCTCTTCAAAAATTGAAAAAAAGAAGTAAAAAAAACATTAAAAAAAAATCACTGTTCAATTTTGGTTGAATCAGTGATCGTTTAAAGATTGAACAACAACTATTCCAGAATTGAACAACAAAAAATAAAAACACCGTGGATGGTTGTTCAATTGAGCGACAACCTTTTAGATATTGAACGGTAGCTGTCTGTGAATTGAACAACAAAAAGAAAAACACAGTCATTGGCCATTCAATTCAATCGAACAATAGTCGTTCAAATATTGAATAGTAGTTGTCTGCGAATCGAACAGCAAAAAAAAAAAAAGACACAACAAATGGATGGATGTTCAATTTGAACAACAGTCATTCAAAAATAGAACAACATCTATTTTCAAGTTGAGAAGCAATAAAAACACAATCTTACAAGGAAAATGAATTGCAAATGGGAAGAATGTACAACAAGACAAAACAATTACGTACATTATTTACAAGTGATGTTGTGAAACCTCTCATGTACTTTAGTTTGTGGGGTTTTCACCCCCTTGCACCACAACTTAGATGGTGAGATCGTTTTGTGCCTATTGACAGAAAGATTCTTTCGTGAGAGGTTGGTGATAGAGGCATACGCTGTGCCCATTAACTCGAAATGTTGAACCAGACCCATCTATGGTGATCAAGGTGAGGGTACCATTGCTATGTACTTCCTGAATCTCATATGGACTGAGCCACCTTGTTTGTAGTTTTCCTGGAAAGTATTGGAATCTGGAGTCATAGAGGAGTGCCCAATCTCCTTTTTGAAATACCTTCCTCTTTATTAGGTTTTCATGCCACTTGGCTCATTGTTGTTGAATGATCGTTGTGCATTGTAGGGCAAGCAGTCGAATTTCGTCTAGTTCATTTATTTGTTGGAGTCTTTTAGCTTGAGCGTCTGTTAAGTCCAATCCCACTTCCTGGGCTTTTCTCAGAGTTTTAAGTTTGAACTCAATAGGGAAGATAGGTTCTCTCCCAAATACTAGCCGATATGGTGAATATCCAGTGGTATTTCGCCAGGTTGTTTGATAAGCCCATAAGGCTTCTGGTAGTATAGTGACCCAGTCCCGGCGGTGTGCTGCTACTATCTTGGTAAGGATTGCCTCCAGGACTTTGTTAGTTCTTTCGACTTGCCCATTGGCCTGCGGGTGGTAAGGAGACATAACTATGTGAATTATATGGTGATTTCTTAAGGTAGATGTGATCTTATTTCCTGTGAATTATGCCCCCCCCATCGGTTATCACTTCCCTTGGCAAGTCGTATCGTACAAATAGTTCAAAGAGAAACTTAATTACTGATTCTTCCATGACTCTTGACAAGGCCACTGCTTCCACCCATTTGGCGACATAATCTGTGGCAACTAATATGTGGGCTTCCTGGTTTGATGGTGGGTTGAATGGCCCAATGAAGTCCAACACCCATCATTCAAATGGCTCCACCACCAATTGTGGTTGTAGCGGCATTTCATCAGCTTGGCCTGGGCGGCCTATTCTTTGGTAGCTATCGCAAGGCTGGACATACTTCTTTGCATCTTTGAAAATCGTAGGCCAATAATAGCCTAATTGCAACACTTTATGCCCTGTCCATTGTTCTGTGAAGTGGCCACCACAAGTTTCATCGTGATAGTCTCGTAAGATGTCATAGATTTCGTCTTTCCTTATGCATCTGTGTATGTGCATATCGGCCCTGTATGGAATAGGTATCCTCCAATCCAAGAGAATCTTACGCTGCGCTGTGAAATCAATTTTGTTCTCTCGCTGTTAAATGTCTGGGTAGCTTCCCCACTGCTAGATAATTTTCCATATCTGCATACCATGGTGTTTTGACCACTACAACAAATAGGTGTTCGTCAGGGAATTGATTGTCAATTGTTAGCGTGTCGTCTGTCTTGGGGACTCTGGACAGGAAGTCTTCGACCACGTTTTCCTTTTATAGACGGCCTTTTATTGCTATATCGAATTCCTGAAACAACAGTATCCAACGAGTTATTCTTCAATTCGTGATTGGTTTATTAGCTAAATATATAATAGTAGAGTGGTTAGTGTACAGGAACACTTGATATTCGGTTATGTAGTGCCTGAATTTATTGATAGCATAAATTACAACCAGGAATTCTTTTTCGGTCACTGTATATATTAATTCAGCAGGAGTAAGGTTTTTGTTGATATAATAAATAGCATAAGGCTTTCGGTCTTCTTCTTGGCCAAGAACTGCTCCTATTGTTGTATCAGATGCATCAAAAGAGATGTGAAAGGGTAGTTTCCAGTTAGGACCTTCCAAGATTGGTGTTGTTGAGACCAGCCTCTTCAAGTCTGTAAAAGCGGTGTCACATTTTTCAGTCCAATGGAATTCAACATTACAAGTCAATGCATACAGAGGTGCAACTATCTGCAAAAAAATTCTTATAAATCTACGATAATATCCTGCATATCCCAGAAAACCGCATACCTATGTTTGTGTACAAGGTGTGGCCAACAGAAGGATTACCTCTATTTTAGTCGGGTCTACTTGTATTCCAGCTGCAGAAATCTAGTGACCTAGGATTACCCCCTCAGTCATCATCATGTGGCATTTTTCATTTCTTAGACATATTCTAGTAGCAATACATCGTTCTAACACTTTTTCTAACATTTCTAGAGCTTGATCAAAGTCTTGCCATAAGGTGTAAAATCATCCATATAAATTTCAAGTCCTTCATTTAGTAAGTCAGAAAAAACGCTAATTATGGCTCTCTAAAATGTTTCTGGGGCATTACATAATCCAACGGTAAAACGCTTTAAGCGAAAGTGCCCCATGGGCAGGTAAAGGTTGTCTTATCTTGGTCTTCGGGAGCTATTTGGATTTGATTGTATCCGCTGAATCTGTCAAGAAAAGAGAAGAACCATTTCCTATCCAATGTGTCAAGGACTTGGTCAATGAAAGGAAGGGGGAAATGGTCTTTTTGAGTTGCTTTTTTTAATTCTCTGTAATCTACGCAGATTCTCCACTTCCCATTATTCTTAGGGATGACCACCAAAGGAAAGACACATTTGCTGTCTGAGATAGGATAAATGAAATTTACATCTAACAATTTTTGCAGCTCCTCTTTTACAATCTATTTTAAATGTGGTTTTAGTCTTTGTTGGGGTTGTCTAACAGGGTGCGTTTCCCTATCAGTATAGATGTGGTGCATGCACAATTGTGGGTCCAAGCCCTTCATGTCTTGGTAGTCCCATGCAAATGCACCTTGGTGCTTCTAGAGGAATTTTATGAGTTTCTGCCTTTGGTTGTCATCCAAGCTGCCATTAATATTTAGAACCTTTCTTGGTTCGATCTCAATAGGTATACTGTTACGAACAGCGGTTGTGGAGCTATGTTGAGTCTCGAATTTTGCCACAAGATCCTCTTGACCTTCATGTTCGAGGACTGTTTTCATCATTTGGCACTTCAAATTTTCAGGCTTGGGTGACTGATTCATAACATTATTCATCACATCATCTTCAGTTTGATCCTTGAATTCGAGGGCTTCTACTAGTGTCAGAGGTGGATAGATGTTTTTCTCCCAATATGTATCTGGGTGTTTGTGAATTTTTATCGTGGGCAGACTTGGTTTGGTAGGCGGATAAATAATGATATTTTTTATAGAATTGCCTCTAGTGATAGTCATGCTACCTGCTCGACAGCCTATGTAGGCATCTGTTGTGGCTAGCCAAGGCCGCCCAAGAATCAATGGGTGCCCTTCCATCTTGTTTTTCAGATTAATGACTAAAAAATAAGCTGGGTATTCCCATGAGTCCATAGAGACCATGATGTCTTGCACTATACCTTCCGGTCTGATAACAGATCTATCAGCTAGTTCCAGAAGTGTGGCTGTAGGTTCTAAAGCTGATATGCCCAGTTTTTTACAAGCTCTTGTAGTTAGG
Organism: Pinus albicaulis; assembly: GCA_034641835.2. Classification (NCBI taxonomy): domain Eukaryota; kingdom Viridiplantae; phylum Streptophyta; class Pinopsida; order Pinales; family Pinaceae; genus Pinus; species Pinus albicaulis. Next base: position 1,589,346,711 of record CM076578.1, read on the forward strand.
ATGTTAATGGCTGCCCCTAGGTCAACTAATGTGTTTGGAAATAGGTGTCTAGAAATTTGCACGATTATAATGGGGTTTCCTGGTTCTTCATATTTTACAAGTGATTCCCTACCTAACAGCAAATCAGATAGCGTTCCTACCACATGAACGGTGGGTGCAACCATTGTTTTCTTAATTTGTTTTTTTCCACATAATTCTTTGATTGTCTTTGCATCGATGGGAATGTCTTGGATGGCCTAGAGAAGAGGAATTTTGATACAAAGGTTTCATAATTCCCCCAACATGTCAAAATCTAGAGTGATTATAGGTCTTTGTTGATCAATTGTTTCCTTATCTTTACCTGATTCTGTTATATTCGTTAGGCTAGGCTCTGTGGATGTTTCAACTTGGGACTGAGGTGGAGTTGTGGCCTCTATAGATAATATTGTATGTCCTGATATTAACCTCAATTTGTTGCATTGTATATGTTCGGCATTGGGTTTTGGATTTTCTATGATCTGAATTAGTTGTACTGGTTTTTTATTGGGATTAAGATTGGGTTGGGCTAGTAATTGAGGGTGTGTGGCAGGCTGTTGGTTATGCTGAATTGGGTAGGGAGCTGGTAATTGTTGGGTTCCTGCTCCTATTAACAGATTGGCCATTCCCGTAGGTCGATGCTAGTTCCAATTGGTGTTTTGAGTAGGAGGGTTTAGCCATTGGTTTTGATACAGGACATTATGCCAATAAGGGGGAGAGCTAGGGAAGTTTTTCCAATTACTCCCTGATGGAGGTTGCGTAGGCCAAGGTGGCATAGGAAATTCTTGGTTTGGCCAAGTTGGGAAGGGGTTTTGAGTCTGCAAAGTTGTTGCAGGGTTTTGTTGGCTGAACTGCAACAACGGAAGGTATTGAGGCAGGTCTTGTGGTATGCCAGGTCGTGCTTGCCATTGCGGACGTTGATTCATTAAATAGACTGGCTCTGTTTCTTCTTCTACTTCCTTGTAGACAGCTTTCAGCCCAGGAAGTGAAGGACATTGGTCCTTAGTATGATCCTTAGTGCAGATATCACAAGTCTGGACCATGTTTAAAGGACACTCCCTCTGGCTGTGCTTCTTCTGACATCTTGGGCAAAAGATGGACAGGTTTTGCTCAGCTATAGATTGTTTCTGATTGGCTTGTAAAACATCAAGTTGCATTGTCAAAGTACCCAGGATGTCAGTTTTGAAATTTTCTAACAGATTTCCAAATTCTGCCTGGTTACATTGCCATTGGTCTGCTTAAAATCCTTATTCATAGAATCATGCCCAATAGGTCTATTGCATGAGCTACCCCAGGAGCATCTAATACATAAGGAAATAATCTCGTCGTATTCTTCCTGATATATATCTCCCTTCCCCATTATGTTAAGCATCTCAACCCAGTATTCCTTCATCCCTTTAAGCATTGTAGCTTTTAAAATGTCCTTGGATAATGTGGTATATGGGGATCTTTGTAAATTGTATTGAAATATTTCTATGTATTCCTCTAATGTTTCATTGTCTTTTGCAGACATGTTAAATATTTCATCTTTTAGGTCTCGGGTCTGACAATAGTCTTGGTATTTGGTAAGAAAAGTATTCTTCATTTGGTCCTAGTTGTTTATAGTTCCCCCTCATAATCCCATGAACCAGTGAAGTGCAGTTCCTTTTAAGGTAGAGGGAAATAGTTTTAGTTTCTGGGGATTGGTGGTGTAGTCATATGCTCTGCATAAGACATCAAATTCAAATAGGAATGCATCAGGATCTTCTGTGGTTAATGTTGGGAAGTGAAAGAGGTATGAAATTATTGTATATTTACTCATTCTTTACCATAAATATACTCCTGTTTGCCTTGGAAAGGTAATTTATCATAGGAATTACAATAGAATTGGGAAGGTTTATGTTTAATACGAAAAGGTGACTAAAGGTTACTTTTTGATTGACAAACAGGAATTCGGAGAGGTGAACAGCTGTACCAAAGGCGAGGTTGAGAACAATCTAACTGCTGCTCCATCAACATTGAATCATGTCCATCCAAAGGCAAGGAGATCTGAACGAATAGCCCAGAAAAGGCAGGGAACAACTCGGCCTCAGTCAACACAAACAGAACGATGACTAAACACAAAGGAGCGAATCCCTCAGGATCTTTCAATCCTGAGGGATCGTTGTTCAAACTTATCTTGTTCTTTGATTGGTCCGTCGAAGATTTGATATATAAAACCACATCCTTTAGTGATAGACAGAGGGACGGATGGATTGTTATTGTTATTGGGAATCGGTTGTAAAACTTTACATTTCTCTGTGCTATTAACTCTCTGTTTTGAGAGAAACCTTTCTGTAAAAATTTATGTATGTTTAATACAAAGCACATGTTTTATTTACCTTCTGCAGTTCTGAATTAGCCCAGCAGTATTTCATTGGCGCTAAGGGCCCGACTCTAATGGAATCACTTCACTATTTGTATTTTAATCTTTGTTTACTGTCATGTGGAGTGCGTTTAATGTTTGAATTGGTTTATTGTTGATCCTATCAAATATAGAGTCATTGCTGTTTCATTTCTTTACAATAAGCATAATTCATTGTTCTATTATTTCACTGTTATCATAAAGGTTCACTGACTTGTATCTGATTTGAATTGTTGTTCCTTTAGTTGATAATCTGTTATAATTGGTTGTTGTGTGGTCAGAAGCTGTCGACAGAATTGAAGCATAGAAATATAGTGCCTTGAATATGTTGGAATTGTAATTGCTGTTCATTTCACGTTGATGTTCCATTTCTGTTCATTACTTGTTCATAGTCTTTGATTAGCAAACAGATGAGTTGTAGTTACATGCTGCTGTTCCTTTTCAGATTGTGTTTATTTTAAGTTTCTTTCATTGAATCTTCTTTCGTTTCAATTGCTTCAAGATCTCCAACTGTAGAGGATAGAGGGTTTTTCTTCCAAGTCCCTAGATTGGTCATCTTGCATCGATTTATAAGGGAATGAGTTACCGCTACTGCATCCCTGATCGATGTTCTACAAGTTTTAAGTAGTTTAATCTTTCCATTCCTGTCCCTGTAATTAGGTTTTCTTTTCAAGAATTGGTTACTGTTGTTTTTGTTATTTTATACTACATCTTCATAGCATTGCTCTTAGAAAATTGCAACCTCAGACAGAGTACACTCTTGAAATAAAAAGACGCTCCCGGATTGATGATTAATGTAGGCTAATTAGGTGTTCAAAAGATACCTTTTTATGACTCGACATTTTGGCGCCGTTGCCGGGGAGAGTGTATGCCATTTTAAAGGAATAATGCACAGCTAATTTTCTTCTGCTTGCGAAGAATTGGGTATTAAAGACGGAAGGTAAGAACCCATGCACTGGGCAAGAAACACACTTGCTCGCAACCCGCTTCACAGCAGAAGTAGGTAAGCTTCTTTCTTTAGGTAGGAATGAAGTTTTGTTTCTTTGAATGAATAAATCAACTAAGCGAAACTACTTCTAGACAACCTACTAGTTCCCTTCAGGCTATAGAATCACCATCTGAAGCCTTAGCTAAGATACACAGTCAAACAGAGGGAATTGAGCAAGATTCCCAAGAAATTGAGAATCCTTGCATAAGTTTCCTTCAAGAAGGGAATGCTAGAAATCTCCGAGAAGGAGAAGGGGAAACGGGAGAAACCACAGACTTGAAATCTCCTATTGAAACTGCCCAAACAATAAGCAGCCTAGATAATGGAAGTGTTGTTCAACTTATTCAGAACCAAGGTCTTGAATCACCTCAAATAGTAAGTCGATAGGAAATACTTATTATCCCAGACAAAGGGAGTGCTGTCAAAGCCATTCCTGCCTCTTCTCGTCAACCTAGAAATTCCTTGGAAATCCCAGAGGGATATTGGCATATTTTCGATCAAATGGCCCAAAACCAAAACCAGAATCAGCAGCAAACCTCTACGCTGCAATATCCTATAGTAGATACTGCAGTCAATGCACCCATGAAAGCTATTCCTCTTCAACATATTCCTACATTTCACGGCTTAACATCAGAGGACCCAGATGCGTTTTTATTTGAGTTTGACGTGCTGTGCAGAGGATACGATTACACCACCGATGCCCAAAAACTAAAACTATTCCCCTCTACATTAAAAGGGGCAGCCCTACGATGGTTTATGGCATTAGGTGGGGGTGTCCTAATTGATTGGGATCATATGAAGGCTGAATTTTTAAAGAAATATCAAGATTATTGCAGGTCTTGGGAATTAAAAGAGAAGATATTCCAAATGACAACAAAACCAAATGAGACCTTGGAAGAGTATGTGGAACGGTTTCAGTATAATCTTCAGAGATCTCCTTATGCATCTTTACCCTTACCTGATAATGTTTTGAAAACCACATTAATTAGGGGAATGAAAGATCAATGGGTTGAAACATTGAATATTATGGGAAAAGGTGATATATATCAGGAAAGTTATCCTAACATCATTGATTTGTGTATCAAGAGTTCGAGGGGCAATACAAGGTTGAAATCAGCAGAACGTGATATAATCACAAGGGAAAATAAGACCTCTAATGAAGGTGTGACTCATGTAGAGATTGGAAATCTGCTAGAAGAATTTAAGATAGACATACTTGGGACTCTAACAACACAGTTTGGTATTATGCAAGCCAAACAGAAACAGGCAGAAGTAGAGAAGAACTTGGCAATATTTTTTCCTAGATGTAGAAAGAAGCACAGCCACAAAGAATGCCCGTTGGATGCGATTAAAGTCTGTGCCATTTGCACGAAAGATCACCCTACAAAATGATGTCCTTCGCTTCCTGGCCTAAAAGCAGTTTATAAGGAGGCAGAAGAAGAATCAGAAGTGGTATGTCTGCTTAATAAACGCTGACAATGGCAGCCACGACCATCAGGTATGCCAAATGATCCATTTTATTTTCAAGCTCCTCAATATAATGCTCAACAATATAGTGGGATGTGGCAGAATCAACCATCTTTCCCTAATTGGTCACAACAACCATTTCCTCCCACATCTTGTCCAAATCAAACAAATCAAAATAATTGGCCTAGCTTTCCTTTCTACTCACCTTTCTGGCCTACGAAATGGTCCCCTTCTACTTCCCAGAATTAGGCCTGGCAGTCAAAATGGTAAAAACCTACAAATCAGCCAGCTGGATCAATTCCTCTCTCTCAACCTACACTTCCAGCTCCTTATACAAACCCTCAAACCAATTTAAGACCACAAATCCCAGCCCAACCCAACCCAAACCCAAATAATAGGCCAGTTCAGTCTGTTCAAATCATGGAACCCCCAGAAGTAGAAACTAAACTGAGGGAGTGTAATGATCTTCAATTAAGGTCTGGGCGCATAGTCGAAATAGAGAGAAACAATGATGTCCACATTGAAGATCCGTTACCTACAGAACAAACAATACAAAGTGAGAAGGAAGCTCAACAACAAAATCAACAACGAAGTTAACAACAAGTAACAACTTCCTCTCCACCATTCCCAGAACGATTAATTATACCTCGTCCATTAGAACAACCTAATTTTGATCTTCTGGGAGAATTAAAAAGTTTGTGTATACAAATCCCTCTCCGCCAAGCTATTCAAGATATTCCTATATATGCAAAAACTATTAAGGAATTATGTATAAAGAAGCCAAAGAGGAGAACAACAACAAATCCTATTGTCCAAATAGTTAGTACCTTATCTGACTTATTATCAGGAATAGAAACACCCATCAAATATGAAGACCCGTGAAATCCTATAGTGACAGTGCAGATCAATGGCCAATCATTTCCAAATGCCTTAGTTGATTTGGGGGTAGCAATTAATATTTTAACAACCACCACCTATCAAAAACTTGGCATTACATCACTAGAACCAACAACAACCTTGTTGGAATTGGCTGATTGATCAGTAGTCAAACCAGAAGGTATACTCCAAGATGTAATGGTATATGTAGATTCCTGGGAATACCCTGCTGACTTCCTGGTTATCAATCCAAAGAATCGACTAGATGGACATCCATTAATTCTAGGTAGACCTTGGTTGGCAACTGCCGATGCTTATATTGGATGCCGACAAGGCAACATGACAATCACACAGGGAAATTATGTCAAGAATCTAGCTCTATATCCTCCAGCCCAGCCAAGTCTATCAATAATCAAAACAAGAAAACCACCTGCGTCATACCTTATGGAGAATATAAGATCACCTCTAACCATAGAAAATGCTCTTGATTTTAAAGATCAAATAGAGGATGATATCATTAATAATTTTATTAATAAGTCACAAACCAAATCTCATTTTCAATGTCACATGATCAAAGCAGCATTCGATAATAAAGAAGAAGAAGATCCTTTCAAAGATATTCTTGATCAAACAATACCTACTACTTCTGTCAGCAATAGCAAAGTTGTAGAAATTGAGCCAGGAAAAACTTTAAATATTAATAAAAACCTCACTGCTAAACAAGAAGAGAAATTGGTCCAATTATTACGAAAATACAAAGCAGCCTTTGCATGGGATTACCCCGATATGAAAGGAATTGATCCTCAATTGTGTACTCACCACATTTACATTGAAAAAGATGCAAGACCTATTCACCAACCTCAAAGGAGACTAAATCCTCACCTCAAAGATATTGTGAAAGTTGAATTACAAAAACTATTGGATGTTAATTTCATCTACCCAATATCTGATAGCAAGTGGGTCTCCCCATTAGTGGTAGTACCAAAAAAGAACGGAAAGTGGAGGATATGTGTAGATTGTCGTGAACTTAATAAGGCATCACAGAAAGACCATTTTCCCCTTCCTTTCATTGACCAGGTATTAGACACATTGGCAGGGAAGAAATTCTTCTCTTTCCTTGATGGATTTAGTGGGTACAACCAAATCCAGATTGCCCCTGAAGATCAGGACAAAACTACTTTTACCTGTCCATGGGGGACATTTGCCTACCGAGTCCTAACTTTTGGCCTATGCAATGCCCCTGCTACATTCCAAAGGGAAATTCTCAACATTTTTTCAGACTTAATAAATGAAGGTCTCGAAGTATATATGGATGATTTCACACCCTATGGGGATGACTTTGAGCCTGCATTGGAAAACCTAGAAAAGGCATTGCAAAGATGTATTGACATTAGGATTTGCTTAAGCAATGAAAAGTGTCTTATGATGATGACCGAAGGAGTTATCTTAGGGCATTATATTTCAGCAGCTGGAATTCAAGTAGACCCGGCTAAAATCCAAATACTCTTGTTAATTCCTACACCTACTACACAAACAGAGGTACGTAGCTTTCTTGGATTTTCTGGTTACTATAGAAGATTTATAGAACATTATTCTCGAATAGCTGCACCTTTATATGCACTGACTGGAAATGTTGATTTCACTTGGACAGATAAATGTGACAATGCCTTTAATGATCTGAAGAAGCTCGTTTCAACAGCCCCAGTGCTGAGGGGCCCAAATTGGAATTTGTCATTCCAAATCTCATCTGATGCCTCGGACACAGCAATTGGAGCAGTACTTGGGTAGGAGGAAGACAAGAAGCCATATGCAATTTACTATATTAGCAAAAATCTATCCCCTGCTGAATTAAATTATACTGTGATTGAGAAAGAATTTTTAGCTGTAGTTCATGCTATAAACAAATTTAGGCATTACATAACTGGGTATCCTGTAGTACTATATACTGATCACTCTGCCATTAAATTTTTAGCAAATAAACCTGTTACAAACGGAAGAGTGACAAGATGGTTGATTTTACTGTAGGAATTCGACATCACAATCAGAGATTGACCTGGGAAAGAGAACCCTGTAGCTGACTTTCTATCAAGAATTCCAAAGCCCACGGATATAGAAGCAGTTGAAGACCACTTTCTGGATGAACATCTCTTCACTGTTACTATCAGAACATCGTGGTATGCTGATATAGCGAACTATTTGGAAATAGGTAAATTGCCTAAACATCTGTCCTTTAATGAACGTAAGAAAATAATACATCGTAGTACCCGCTTTTCCTGGATTGGAGGCTACCTTTTTCATACAGGTGTAGATATGAAAATAAGGAGATGCGTTAGGGAGGATGAGGTATTTGACATCTTGAAAGCATGCCATGATGGACAATGTGGCAGACATTTTGCAGATCATAGAACTACCCATAAAGTTTTATGAACAGGCTATTATTGGCCTACTATCTTTAAAGATGCTAAAAAATTCATGCAGGCCTGTGATAGCTGCCAAAGGGCAGGTCGCCCTGGGCAGTCTGATGAAATGCCTCTGAACCCTCAACTAGTGATTGAACCATTTGAACGTTGGGCCCTTAACTTTGTTTGTCCTATTAACCCCCCATCAAACCAAAAAACATACATCCTAGTTGCAACTGAGTATGTCACCAAATGGGTTGAGGCAGAAGCTCTTTCAAAAGCTACAGAGGACTCTATAATACAATTTCTTTTCCAAATATTTGTGCACTATGGCCTCCCGAGGGACATAATCACAGATGGAGGACCATAGTTTGTAGGTAATAAATTAGCTGAAACATTGCAAAACTACCACGTTCAGCACAAGATTACGACTCCATATCACCCACAGGCCAATGGCCAAGTAGAGAGCACGAACAAAGTAATCGAATCTATATTAACAAAAACAGTTGCCTCTCATAGACGAGATTGGGCCTACAAATTTCCAGAAGCATTGTGGGCATATCAAACAATGTAGAGACCTACCACAGGATATTCACCATACCAATTGGTATTCGGAAAGGAACCCATCTTTCCTATAGAATTCAAAATTCAAACATTACAAACAGCTCAAAAGGTGGGTCTAGAGTTAAATGAAGCCCAGGCTAAAAGACTACAGCAAATTAATGAGCTGGATGAAATTAGGATCTCTGCTCTTCAGCACACAACATTAATTCAGCAACAGAGAGCCAAATGGCATGACGCCCATATCAAAGAAAAGATCTTCCACGAAGGAGATTGGGCACTCCTATATGATTCCAAGTTTCAGGATTTCCCAGGAAAAATCTAGACATGATGGCTTGGACGCTATGAAATACAAAGAGTGCATGCTAATGGCACTGTTACATTAGTTACCATTGATGGATTTGGGCATTCCTTTAAGGTAAACAGTCATTGAGTACGATTGTATCATAAACCGCTCACCCGGGAATCCTTTTACCAACAGTTTCGGGAAGATTCTACAATGGAAATTCTTGCTGAAGGGGAGAATTCCTCCTGGGCACCAGTTTGATAAATCACTTCTTTTTTTTAAATTTTGTACATAAAGCATTTTTTTCATTTTTCGCTTGTTGTTTTATGGAAATTGTTTTTTTAACATTCTTTCAATGTTACTACTTTATTTATTCATCGTTTGTTTCATGAAATTCGGTTTCTTCAAAAAAAAAAAAAAAAAAGAGAAATTTTTTTTCTATTTATTTCATTTGTTTTGCTGTTCCTTTCCAAAGGAACAACACCGCTGCTATTCCTTTCGAAAGGAACAACAGTCTCGCAAACTGATGTTGTTCCTTTCGAAAGGAACAATAGTTTTGCAGAGCGCTTTTGATGTTCCTTTCCAAAGGAACATCACTTCCGCAGAGCATTTTTTTGTTGTTCCTTTTGAAAGGAACAATAGTTTCGCAGATTGTTTTTGCTGTTCTTTTTAAAGGAATAACATTTTTTTGGGGATTGTTTTTTTTTTGTTTTGAGACAACATTTTGAGTTTTTGATTACTTTTCTAAAGGAAAATATATCATTTATATACAATCATACAAATTAAAGCTTAATGTAATCAGAAAATCAAAAGGAATCGTCATTTTTTAAGAAAATTGTCTAGTAATGATAAGAAAAAGGAAAAAGGGGCATGATCAATAACATAACTTTGCCATTTTATTACCATTGAATTAATCTGATCGATTATTTTTATCATGATTGGTTCTTTCCCACATACTGTAATTTTCTTTGATGTTTATCTATGGAATAAGAACAAGGGCATATTTTTTTTCTATTGAAATGTTCAGACTTCTTCCACCATCCCTACTCTTAAGGAGTGTTGAGCCATCCCTTATGAATAACTGAGGAAAAGTATTGTGTGAAAAAGAAAAAGAAGGAATTTTTTTTTAATAATGATTTTGCAGATGGAGGATAGGGGGTCTCACCAAGAGCCAGCCTACCATGATCATAAGGAAGGCAGTGAAGTGGCATTCCCATTATGGCCACCAAACCAGGGAAATGGTCCAACAGACAATTGAAAAAATCAACAAGTCCTTGGAACAGGAGGTCTCATCACAAGCTGGCCTGCCCACCTTTCACTTCTTCCCAGTGAACGACATTGTGGTTTATCTGGTCACCAAGCCAGCACAATGGCCTCCGTTATGATATTCAAAAAAAGGGGGCACTTCCTCAGCATACATAAAGGACAATGGCTCCATGGGTAAAAAAAAAACTCTGTCAAGGTTATGGACACCTGTGGGCAGCAGAGCTCTGCTGATGGTATTGGAGTCACATTTATACACATAAATAGTTATATTTAACCCTTTTCCTATATCTTTATTTAAATATCAAATGAAAATATGAATCCCTTACCTTTACCTCTGAACCTATTATACATGAAAATCATTATAAATCAATCATATTAATTCAAAGTGGTAAATAACGCAATTATACTTATGGTTATCATATGTTGTCCATTCTCCTCATATTTGAATCATTACAAAATGATTTTCTATTTATTAACGATTCATCACATGCATTGATTTCAGTAATTGCTGTAATTTGATTGAATGTATCATAATTACACCTGCTTTTTACTACTGTACTGCTGATGTGCCACACATGCTACTCTCAATTGACGGTCGAGGGCAACCTTTCATTCATTCGGGGGGCACAGATCTCTGCATAAAAAACAAACTCCAATATTCCCTTACCTATATACGAATTAAAATCCCTACATTTTAGGAAATAAAAAATTTTCAACGAACTGTGATGTGTTGTTCCATTGTGATTACTATGTGTTGAGAAATTAATAGAACGCAGAAATGGGAGGACGGCCAATTCGCAGTGAACTGCAAGTATTGATCATCTCTGATGTTGCACAAGCAATTTTAGAAAGACTGGGGTGGATTACATATTTCTTGAGAATGCAGCAACCCCATGAAGCTATGGCCACCGAATTTTTATTGAACCTACGGGAAGGATCCTCCATGGTCAGAGGGAGGTAGATAGCTGTATCTGACGAGATAATTGCAGAAGTGTCTGGCATTCTCGTGCAAGGGACTATCTAGACTCAGAAGAAGATTAGGATTCGTGAAGCCATAAAAATCTTTCAAGATGATGGACAGATGTTAGCCATCAAAGGTAAAGGAGTCCAGCCAGCGTCATTAGGAGAACCATGGAAATAATTGGCCAAGATTGTGTAGGCTTACATAACGTGCGACGGAAGAAAGGATGTGGTAAGACCTCACCACCTTAAGCTACTAGCTGTATTAAAACAAAAATGCACCATTAATCGACTTGCATTTTTAAATTATTTGTTGCATGATATTGATCGTGGTATAAGAAAAGCCCAGCATGCATATATGGTGGTTAGCCACCATTGTTTAATTCGTTTAATAGTGAGCCATAGCCTCGCCCAGCAACAAAATAGCTAGGAAGAATTAATATTTTCCATTGATGGAGGGTTAGCTCTACCCACTCCAAAACGGAAAAGGATGGCCGGCTCAATTGCTGAGCCTTCTACTCATAGATAGTCCCTCCGATTGAAACGAAATAGAAGGATGGTGGAAGGACTTCCGGGCAGTAGCAACCATCCCCTGGAAATGCACAGCTCAGAGGAGGAACAGTCTCCATAATTGGAGGGAGTAAGCCCTCGGACTGACGAGGAAGAGAAATTGGAAGGAGTAAGCCCTCGAACTGATGAGGAAGAACAAGTGGAAGGAGAAATTCGCTACTCGGACAAAGAAGAAATAAGCCGCCAATCCAGTAGTGAAAAACAACCTAGTGCAGAGGAAGGAGATAATGAGGGAGAAATTCGGTATTCGGATGAAGAGGAAGGAATTTATCACACCTGTGTGGAGGATGAAGACAATCATAGCAGCAATAAGGTTGAAACAGAGCTGCCTGAGAATGTTATTGTAAGCCCTTTATAGGAAGATCAATTGGCCCAGATTTTTGCCAATATGAGTGATTATGCATGGCCGCATAGCCCCTTGGACCTCAATATAGATATTAATCAACTACCAAAGTACTCTGCTATTGATAAAGAAACAGCAAACCCTAGCGAAGCTAGGGTTGCTTCTCCTAAGGGATGTGAGTAGGAGAAAGTAAACACTGAAGTTGGAAGCCCCCGGGAGACTGTAGAGTTAACTGAGAATATGATTCCAGGAGAATTGAGCCAAGGTCATATGAATGTAGAAGAGGAGCCCCAAGGAGAAGAACAAGAAGAGAATTTTACTGAAGGCACGGCTAATATGGGCCAAAATTCTGTTGAGCAAACAGGGTCGGATAAAGGAATGGCTGTTCCATTAAGAAAGAAGAAGAAAACAACTGAGATTGAGAAGCTTCGCAGAGAATGAATAAAGCTTCATAAAATAATAGAACAGCTCAGGCAAACCATTAGGGTTCTGAGAATGAAACGCATGCCCAAGTGAGCCCCTAAGAGAAGAAGCATTGCTATCAAAAGAAGCTCGAAAAAGAGAAGAGTGACCACTGATAGGAACCCCCAATTTACATAAGAAACCATACCTAAGCCTAATTATGAGAATGCGGAGCAACAAACAGCTGTTCCAACGCAAGTTGTTCTAGAGGAACCGATTTTGAGTGAAAATATGCAAGCTAGTAGTCAGCACACTTTTAGTGAGCTGACACTGGCCAGAATTCAAAAAGAATTGACACATGCCCGAATAGAAAGGTAGAGACTGGAGGAAGATACTGTCCCAAGAAAAAGATATCAGGAATTTCAGCAACAAATGAGAACTATTCATGAAGCAGAAGCTGAAGCTCATGAAAAATGACGAAAAGTAGAGGTAAAGGCTGATAAGGTAATGAACCAACTAAAACTAGCCTACACTCAAATGGACACTCTCTGCTCCTTGTATACTAATGTCTTAACCTGTAGATGCCCCACCAAAAACTATGCTTTGTTTTTACTAGAAAGACATTTACAATTAAAGATCAAGGCAGTTAGGGCAGGGAAATCCATAGAGCTAAAAACAATAGATGAATTTATTTCATGCTGCAAACTTTATGGGATCAAAGTACAACACCTGTTATGTGAATTTTACTTGCATAATCTAATACTTGAAAATGACTGTGAATCAAAACCTAGCGCTTTTATTGGAGATGTTCAGTTTCAGGCATTCATTTCCTTTGCTGTAAATCAATTAAAATGGCTTAAAGCTTATAACTCCTTTCAAAGGTAGGAAAATGGATTAGATCTATGGGTCAGAAGTGAACCTCAAGACCCACTTCAATTTTGGGCTAGACAAAAAAGCTTGATGACAAAGGAAGGCGTTACCCAAACTCTGGGGCCTGTCCACAAATCAATCATTTTGAATGAAAAATATTATTTTTCATCCATTAGGAACCAAGCTTATATAGCAGCCAAGGTCCGATGGAGAACCTCGAATCAGAATGTGCAAAATAGGGAACCTTTTAATTATAGAAACTTTGGGCTAGCTGTAGACCGTCTCATTTCCTATAGCCATCTTGTTTTAAAAGAAGGGCCATATTGGTTAGGATGTAGATTCCGCAGCCCTGTTGCATGGTACCCTGCTTCGGACTACAAAGCTATTTATGAACTTCCTGAAGGACAGACAGAACATATTTTTGAGGAATTAGCTGAACTACATGGTTTTAGGCCTATGGATGACAAACCTTATTCGACTTGTTCTTTGACTGCTCTCCATGTGAACTATAGTTTTCATGAGGGCATGAAAATGATTAAGTAGGGGGGTATGTTGGGCAGTGAAAGAGGTATGAAATTATTGTATATTTACTCATTCTTTACCATAAATATACTCCTGTTTTCCTTGGAAAGGTAATTTATCATAGGAATTACAATAGAATTGGGAAGGTTTATGTTTAATACGAAAAGGTGACTAAAAGTTACTTTTTGATTGACAAACAGGAATTCAGAGAGGTGAAAAGCTGTACCAAAGGTGGGGTTGAGAACAATCTAACTACTGCTCCATCAACATTGAATCATATCCATCCAAAGGCAAGGAGATCTGAACGAATAGCCCAGAAAAGGTAGGGAACAGCTCGGCCTCAGTCAACACAAACAGAACGATGACTAAACACAAAGGAGCGAATCCCTCATGATCTATTGATCTTGAGGGATAGATGTTCAAAATTATCTTGTTCTTTGATTGGTCCATCGAATATTTGATATATAAAACCATGTCCTTTAGTGACAGACGGAGGGATGGACGGATTGTTATTGTTATTGGGAATCGGTTGTAAAACTTTACATTTCTCTGTGCTATTAACTCTCTGTTTTGAGAGAAACCTTTCCGTAAAACTTTATGTTGGTTTAATACAAAGCACACATTTTATTTACCTTCTGCGGTTCTGAATTAGCCCAGCAGTATTTCACTGGTGCTAATGGCCGGGCTCTGGTGGAATCACTTCACTGTTTGTATTTTAATCTTTGTTTACTGTCATGTGGAGTGCGTTTAATGTTTGAACTGGTTTATTGTTGATCAGATCAAATACAAAGTCATTGCTATTTCATCTCTTTACAATAAGCATAATTCGTTGTTCTATTATTTCGCTGTTATCATAAAGCTTCACTGACTTGTATCTGATTTGAATTGTTGTTCCTTTAGTTGATAATCTGTTATAATTGGTTGTTGCGTGGTGAGAAGCTGTCGACAGAATTGAAGCATAGATATCCAGTGCCTTGAATATGTTGGAATTGTAATTTCTGATCATTTCACGTTGTTGTTCCATTTCTGTTCATTACTTGTTCATAGTCTTTGATTAGCAAACAGATGAGTTGTAGTTACATGCTGCTGTTCCTTTTCAGATTGCGTTTCTTTTAAGTTTCTTTCATTGAATCTGCTTTCGTTTCAATTGCTTCAAGATCTCCAACTGTAGAGGATAGAGGCTTTTGCTTCCAAGTCCCCAGATTGGTCATCTTGCATCGATTTCTAAGGGAACGATTTACCGCTACTGCATCCCTGATCGATGTTCTGCAAGTTTGAAGTAGTTTAATATTTCCATTCCTGTCCCTGTAATTAGGTTTTCTTTTCAAGCATTGGTTACTGTTGTTTTTGTTATTTTATACTACATCTTCATAACATTGCTCTTAGACAATTGCAGCCTCAGACAGAGTACACTCTTGAAATAAAAAGACGCTCCCGGATTGATGATTAATGTAGGCTAATTAGGTGTTCAAAAGATACCTTTTTATGACTCGACAGTTAACCCATGAAAGGTGGGGATGTTGTGCAAGGGAATGGCTTTCATAGGGGCATTGGAAACATGATCAACAATAGGGTATTCTAATTTTTATGTTTGCCTCTGATTCTGATTTTTATTATTTTCCATCTGATCAAAGAGGTACCAGAAATCTTCGAGAAATTCTTGATTTGGAGGAGAGATTTTAATAGGTTTGGGAGGTGAACGAAATGGGGGTTTTATGATGCTTCCCTGATCTGGGATCATAAGAAATTCTGTTTCGATCAATTCTTTAGGGGACTTAGGTTTTGATATCTCTATGTGAATCCCTCCACTAGTTTCTCCCCATCCTTCTTGTAGGTTGCAAGAGCCTCCCTCTTTTGAAGGGTCAGTGCCTCTATGAATGACAGTCTGCAGGATTTGCTCAGACCCCTCTGTCTTGCAGTGAATCTCGGCGTAGGCTACATATGGTGAGGCTGCTGCCTAAGGGAGTGCATTAGGACTTTGAATGGAAATAGTTTTTCATCCTATAGATGCCTGAGATTCAACTTTCCTAATGATTTCCTCTATATATGTTGCTCTTCCAAGGATCACCGGTCCTTTGGGTTGCGAGGATGGTTGCAAATGATTTTGGATTGTTTCTATATTTTTCTTAATAGACATAAAACAAGAGCAGCTATCCTATGGTTCTTTGTACAACTTGCTGGTGAGTGGGCTAAAGGGAAAGCATGTTGCTTGCCAGTATGCAGGTTCCTACCTCTCATTTTCAATACCCAATTCTTCACAACAATGGAGAAAGATGAATAAAGGAGATGACTCTTAACACTCTCCCCGACAATGGTGCCAAAATTTTGGTTCTGATAGAGGTGAATTTTTATTGACAACTCTAGTGCTTCCTCATTTAATTATCAACATGGGGTAACTCTTTTTATTCCAAGAGTGTTGGCACAATATATGCGAGTCAGTTCGTCTAACAGATGTTCCTTGTCAATTATGAGGAAGAATTTACTAACTTCCTAAGCTTGCTTATCCTATGAGGGGTGGCTTAGATAGGTTTTTAAACTAAGATTGAGCAACAGGATTTTGTGTTTATCTAATGGAATTAAACAACAACTTAACTGAACCGAAAAACAATCTAGATAAACCAAGCAGACATTGAATTGAATTCGACAATCAACTAAACAACGATGGAATTGAATGGAACAATAGTCTAACTAAGCTAATCAGTAATGGAATCGAATTGAATCAGCAGTCTAGCTAACTAAGCAATAATGGAACAATAGTGTAACTAGCTGAGTAGTAATGGAACAACAGGATAACTAAGCTAAACAGTAATGGAACAGCAGTATGACTGAAGTGAATTAAATAACTCGTACAACAAGTAATTAAATAATTTTGCAATGGAGTTCTCTTTATGACTTAATTAATCAACGTAGATCGATGGTTGAACGCTTTGTTATGCTAGAAGGAGAGCGCAATTCATAAAGACAGATAATACTGAAAGTAGCTTATTCTACGATTTGAAATTCAAATGCAATGATATTAAAAAAACTGGAACTATCTATTGATAACAAAGCATTTCCATAAGTTAGAAAATATGATTGTGATTTTCCTACTCTAAGAACGCAGTTTCTAACAATTCTGAAGAAAGAGAACTGTATTTGTATTGAATGGAAATATACTTTACAACTGCATCAGATTCTTAAGCATTGGTTCTCCAACTACACAGAGTATGAAAACTTACGTGGAGCTTCCATAGGTTGGGCCTAGACCACCAGAAGCCTTAGCACCATAAAAAATTCAAAAGATGATTGTTCAAATCTCTATATTACATCCAGTGATGCTACAAAAACACAGTTAGACAGACTATTTTTGATTTGTCTATTACAGAATGAATTTCCTGTCTTATTTCCAACTCTCCTTCTCCTCCGTCCTTTGCCCTTTTAAAGGAGATTTCAATAATTTAAAAGTGTTTTCCAAATGACAGACCGCTGCGTGTGGCTGTCGTTTGAGTTCTTGGACTCGAATTCATCTGTTTGCCTTCTACTGGCCGCTGGGAATTACTAGGATTTCATATGCTTGCGTCCGTTGGTTGGCTTCCATTTCCGACTGGTCCAGGTATTCTGCCTTCTTGAATGCGGAGATAAGAAAGTCAATTTTCTATTACAAAAACATCCTTTTCATCATTAGTCTGATTGTTCCCATTTTCATAACCTTTTATTCTTTATTGTTAATATGAAGAGGAATTCTCCCGAAATCATTACATAATTTGAAGTACTTTCAGGGTGAGAATCATACCTTAATTTGGGCCCAACAATCACAATGAAGAGTAGGAATATATGTGTGTGCATTATGTGCCAATCCAATTTTGAAATCTGCTAACAATGCCAATGATCTTGAATTTTTTAATATTTGAATCCTTGCAATATTTATGTAGCCCCTTATCAATGGTGAGGGCACTAACTAGTACAAAATGGCTAATTAGTTACTAAAAAAATGACTAAATTTTGCATATAAAAGACAATTTTTTAGTCGGTGACCAGTAGTAGCTAATTTACAGTATCTTATAACGTGACCAACTTTTAGTCATTTTTAGATTAGTCATTAATTTGTTGTCTCAATTTCATCATCTAGGAGTATATTTAGTCATAAATTTGGTCTTTAATTTAGTCATTAATTTCTACAATTAATGACCAAACATACAACAAAATATATTACTATTGAACACCCGAGAAAACCAATTAATGACCAAAGAAATATGACCAAAATTTTGGTCGTGTTATAAGATACTATAAATTAGCTACCAATAGTTATATATATGAAAATTTTAGTCATATTTTGAAACCAATTAAGGACTAAATAAATATGACTAAATGTTGGTTGTGTTATAGGATACTATAAATTAGCTACTAATAGTTGTATATATGCAAAATTTAGTCATCATTTGTAATAAAAAAAATTATTATTTGCTGTCATTTATCTTTTCTTGGTTGTAACTTCATGTTCATTATATAAATGACTAATTTAGTAGTTTATATTCATTTCACTTTCTTTCATTAATAATCATTATAACAACTAATTTAGTGGTATTCATTTATTTGTGTTCATCATTAGTCAATATAAACTAACTATTTTGTAGTTTTAGATTGACTTTATGTGTTCATTATTAATAAACATAAATTAATTAGTATAATTTTGTGGCTAAATTTTAAAAAAAAAAATCCATACAATGTGCATGTTTATCTAATATAAAAATTAAAAGTTACATATGTTAATTACAATATGAAACAATATCAAGTGCAACTATAAATAATTTCAACCACAAATTATATTATATGAAATGTCAAGTATTACAATATGAGCTTCCAACTTAATATTGGCTGGACTAAAATTTACACATGAAATGTTGTTTCATTACTTCAAAACATTATCATTGTGCTTCCAAGGCATTGCAGGTGAATTCACCAACTCTGAAGACTTGACCATCAGCCTCTATGTGTGTGTGTTATGCAGGATATTATTTCCAAGATTATCACTAGATTGATTCTATTCTCTCTCTCTCTCTCTCTTTTTGTGTTTGTCTCTCTAATGTTATCGTTCTCCTCTTTCTTCAATTCTTGCTTCTTACCGTCATCATTGAGTTCCTTTTCTGGAAACAAAAGAAGATGCAATGCAAATTGTAAGTCATGAAAGATGATGAACACTAGAATATAAAATAAAATAGACTATAAAGAACTTATACGACATATACCTCAACATCAACAATGTCAAAGCCATTTTTACCCATAAAATCAAGAAACTTGATCAAGTTTTCTTTAGTTGGGTGATAGTGGCCACTATGTGGCCAGATGACCTGTATAAACAAAGAAAGTAAATTGTCATCATAAAAATTAACACCTTAGTAATTTAGTATTCAACCTTAAGGGAAAGCTTAGGCAGAATCATGTCAACCAAGTTACATGCTAAAAATCTCAAGTTGTAAATAACTCGTGAAAACAAATAATCTAAGATGTGGTGTCTAATCATTGTCATTTTATTCGCAAAAACATTTCATTCTCTAATGCATGAACTTGGTCAAGTATATAAATAACATGTGCTCAAATAACAACATGAAAGTAAACTTTTTTAATAGCCATTAAAACATTTTAACACAAAGCAACTAAAAGGATTTCAATCAATATCGTGAAATAATAAGTTCATCTTCAAGCTTTGGTTGTTGTTTAAATGGAAATGATACCAAGTATTTTCAATTTTATAGTTAAAATACAAAAAAATAAAAATAAAAATTTCAAAATACAATCAAACGATAAAGAGAAGATATCATGGAATAGATATTGCAATTATAAAACAATTTTTCACTTGTCCACCATTGTCTTGTCTAGAATTCCTAAAACATTTCCTTGCCCAAAATAACCAATGAGGTGAAATAATCACAACATTAAAAACCATAGGAATCCCTACTAGAAACATTTCCAAAGTTGATGGCTCAGGTACCTAAAGGATCTCCAACAAAAAATGAATCATATCCGAGTCATGCTATGCATTGTCTCCCCATCCTTTTTCCAATCACATTTCATGTAACCTGCGCACACCAGAGCCAAGTAACAATAAACGAAGGAATTAGAAGTTGTTTTTATCTTTTATATCTATAAAATTTGAATCTAAAAATCTTTTAACACAAAACAATTATTATACTAATATTATCAAGTTTGGATGTCATTTAAATAAATATGATGCCAAGTATGTTCAATTCTATAGTTAAAGGACCAAACAAAATCAAAGTAAAAGTTCAAAATAAAATTAAAAAATAAAGAGAAGATATCATGGAATGGGCATTGAAATTATAAAAGAAAAAATTACCTATCAACCTCTGTCTCACATTCCTAAAATTGCTTTCCCAAAATAACCACAAGTTGAAATAATCAAAAAATTAAAAAGAATAAGAATCCTTTCTAGAAACATTTCTAAAGTCGATGGATCACGTGCCTAAAGGACCTCCAACAAAAAATGAATCATATCCATGAGATTTTGTACATTGTCTCCCCATCCTTTTTCCAATCCCATTTGTTGTAATCTTCCCACACCAGAGCCTGGTAACATTCAAACTAAATATTTTATATTTTTTTAGAAAAAATGGAGATTTGTCAAGCATGCTAAGTGCATGGTACATATATTCATAAATATTTGTAGAAAATAATATTAAAAGATTTTATATTTTTGTAAAAAAAAAATTGGAGATTTGTCAAGTAGGTTAATTGCATGGTACAAAAATTGTTTTTACAAATGTATCCATAAATACAGTGGATCTTGCTCATAAATATTTGTAGAAGATTTGTCAAGTAGGAAACATGTATGGCTTTGGAGTCTTATTTTTGTGAACTTTTGGCATATTTGATGAAGATTCGGTTTTGTTATTCTTTATTTGAGCTTTGAAGAACCTTCATCTAGTGAGCCTATAATAAGAGTACCTATACCACCATAAACCTTACACGAAGTTGGTGCCTAATTGATTCTAGTCCTACAAGTTCCTAGGATGAAATACAACGAAGGTCATACCCAAAAAGTGTAAATTTACAGACTTTGACTGTTAAACCAACCATTGTGAATGTGAAAGGGACTTTTATTGCTTGGAGAATTTGGAAGGCCTAGAAGGTTGCCTAGAATATTGAATTGGAAATTACAAGGCTTTGAAGTTGGTGTATTTTGAATGATCACTCTTTATAGTGTCCTCATCCTACTTTATGAAATAAAAGTGAATACGACATGGTTCTTGGTCCTTTAATTTTTTAGAAGAGGCATTAACAATATCAAAGACATTTTTTATTCTCATACATGGGAACGTGTCTCTTTTTCTAAGCAGAAAAAAAGTTCAATGTAGCCAATATTAACAGACATGTCATCGAGTAGGTCAAGGTGATCATCCCCAAATTACTCTTCATGAAATTAACCTTGAAATCCTCTACAACCTAGTGGATGGAGTTGAATTGGAACTAGGTCAAGGCCTTTACAAAATACATGCTAGTGAATAACACTCACAAGGTTATGCGAGCAAATAAAATGGGAGAAATTTTTTCACCTAGAGGTTATCCACTTGTGTGTGTAATAATTACTACACCCATTTCCTAATAGATTTATCTCTTATGGTATAAAGTGTTTTAGGCCATCAACTTCCCTAGATCTCAATAGATTATTAGATTAGGAATTCTATTTCTTGTGTGTAAGAAAAGAATTAATTCTTGTTTAGAAATTAACAAGGGCCAAGATGATAAAATTTTTACTTGGGAAAACAAAGAACTTACTTATGACATTATATTGGCTCTCATACACCCTCTTCTTTCTCTATGGAATCAAAAATTTCTAGTAGAAGGCCAAGGCACAAATCTAGTTGTGTTTATTGCTAAAGGTTAGCATCACCATAGCTAGACCATCTATCCCTCCACCACTTCCCCAGATTGATAAGTTGTTAACACATGCCCTCGTTATTTCAAAGAACAAGAATCCAACCAAATATTTTTTTCATGTTAATGATCGTTTAATTTACATTATAAATTTTTTTTAGGCAACTAATGATGGCTGGGGGCCATTCCTAATGACAAAGAAGATAGCCCTTTAATTGCAGGTTTCATCATGATAGTTAGTGAATTGTTTGGAAATGTGTGAATAGTGCTTTTGTGCCTTTATGGCAAGACTTTTCATTTTTTTTTTCATTTATTTCAAGTGTATTTTAAGAAATTTTTCTTCCAAAATGTATGTCCATGTGTCAATTTCGATAGGGTTTATTTTTTTTGGTAGTTTTTTTATAGATACTAGGGATTTTCACACCACTATTTTCAATTGTTGAGGTTTCTCAACTGTGCACCATTTTGTGTGAAATTTCTAATACACAATATATTTTAGTGATAATTAAAGGAATCATTTATACAGAAAAATAATTAGAAAAAAATATCAACATTACAACTAGGATTCATCATGTTCAAGCATTCTGCCACAAAATATCGATCACATCAAAACTATAGAAATCAGTAGGAAAAAAGATATGGTAGGACATGATGTCATGATCCTCATGGTGCTTGAACATTGAAATTGATGCATACCAACTACCCATTACTAACAATATTCATGATGTTAAGAAAAAAATATGTAGCATTATGTCAGATGTCATATGTTATCTGGGTAGCAACTAAATGGTATAGATTATTTCCTACCTTGTGGAATTTTAGTTCAATCTTATTCAAAACCTTATCAATTATATATTATTTTATTTCCTTTGGATTACTTGAAGTTTAGAAGCAAGTTTTTATAACAAACATATTCAATCTTTGTGCACACGTACTTCACCTTGTTGACCACTATCGCATAACATTCATTCATAAAGGGGTTTTATAATTTTAAAAAATACATTCAATATATTGCATTTATATGGGGGGTATTTATATTTATTCAATATTCTAAAAAAATTGTTTAATAAAAATAGGGGACATCTAGTAAAAATAGGGGCTTTTTATTGGAAATATGTATTGGGAATAGGGTTCAATAGAAGTCTTTTAGAAAAATGTTTGGTGTGAATATGTGACTTTACTAATTTACTATGGGATAATGTTACCAAGTTGAAACTCGTCTAGATTTGCAAGCATCTATCCATAGTGGTAAATGAGGGTGAACCCTCTCAAATGCATGTGATTTAGTGGCACATTTTGTACATGAAATTTCTCAGTTGCATGAACCTGCCCAATTACAGTTGTGTTTCTAGCTCTAAAAGTAGTAACCCAAAATACCGATAAGTCTTGTGTTGCAATTATATTATCTAAGGAAACACCCAAAAGTATAACACTACATTAAAAGTGGGAGGTTTCAGATGTGTCCATAAAAAAACTTAGGTAATACACAAGTTCATGACAAACATATCAGGATGGTGCATTTATGGAAAATCAAATTGTTCTTGATGATACATTTTCTTTTCTTTCCTGATACAGTTGTCATTAATACTCATTTCCAATTTTGTTCTTATAATATTCACTACTAATGTATGATTTTGTGGCATTATATATTGGGTCAAATAAGTTTTCAACTCCAAGGTCAGAAAAGAGAGTCTTGAGATATTTATCCTCTACATATTATGGATTTTTCAACCAGTTTTTGCTCCTACCATTTCCCTAGAATTCAATTCTATTGTACTAATGACCTCTCTCACTCCCCAAATCATTTTCATCAAACATACCCCATTAAGGATCTGGATCAATGCTTGCACCATACTCAGAACTGGAATTCCTGCTAATTGCAATTGGAGAGTCATGTATACTAGATTGCTTTCTTTTGATGGCTCTTGCTCGGACAGTATCCTAATATGAGTTCAACATGATGGTCATATGAGACTAGAAGCTACTTGGTGTAATTTTCCTTAAATACTGAAAACAATAGAGAAAAAATTTCATTTTTTTATCAATTTTTATTAAAGCTTGTGCATACAACAGACTTTCTCACAATTGCAAAAAATGCATGTTCCATCAGTATGAGTTATCAAATGTTATAGTCCAAATTTCAAGGAAAATTGCATTCATTTTAGGAAAAAGAAGAATACAACATTAAGGTCCATTCCAGGAAAAATTATGCAGACAAGGTTGTTGAGTCAATACTTACCATGTGTTTTAGAGCCATGGCTAAGGTTGGCTCTAAGAGTGTCCTCCCAAATCCAGTGTTCTCTTGAGATGTCATTTAATTCACTTTCTCTTATGGTTGCAAGGTGGCATTGAAAAAATTAGTTGATTGATTTACTATACTTTGAGAGAGATTTCTCCTTTCATATATACCTTTCTGTACCATCTTGCTACCAAGTGAAATGGGCATTTTCACGCTGTGAATTACATTACCATGTAGTTTTGTAGTCTGCAAACTAGACCTATCACCAGTAAGGTTGTCATACTAAACTCTTTCTCTTGCTCTATTCGGTGACCATGAATGTTTTCTTGGACTGCTTATATTAGGAGCTTTAGTTGTACACCATGCAAAGCTGGGGGCTGCAGGTCTACACCTATTAGCTCAATTTTTATTTTCTAGCATTGTGGTCCTAAATTTTGGAGGTGTTCCACCTTAAAAATTAGGTATTAAAGAAGGTTGAAAAGTGTTTTTTTCACTTTGAGAGAAGTTCCTTGTGGCATTACTAAATTTGTAGATGACGTGATGCTATATTTTCTCACAGAAGAAGGTTTTGGAGGAGGAACTGAATTCTTCTAACTTATTTTTGGCATGGAAGATTGAAAAAGTGGGTTTGATGACTACATGAGTGACCTCAGTGAGGGCTTTCATGTAGAAAGTACTGAATTTGAATATGGGTTAAAAGACCTTGAAGATGCTGCATATTTTGGTGTCGTCACAGAAATTTTTTGTGTTGTTGGCTTTGATCCAGAGGTAATTGACCTTGATGAGGGGATTGAATACCTTAAAGAAGCTTTAGATTTGGTTGTTCTCACTATAGGTTTTCGTGTGGTTATGTTTCTTAAACGATCATTTCCATAGGATGTCTTTGGTGCATAGATTCTTGACCTTGATGAGGGGATGGAAGACCTTGAAGATGCTACAACTTTTAGTGACGTCACTGATGGTTTCTCTATTATTGTGTTTGTTAAACTTTTCATCCTAGAGGATGGTTTTATCCAACACAAATTTGAAACCCCCCTCACAGTTTTCAATGAAGGTTCTATGTGAATCTTACAGAGCTGAACATTATAGAAAGTCAATCTCATGTACCAAAAACTTTATAGGCACCCGAAAAATAGAAAAAACCTATTATATGTCAATTAAATCTATATAGAACCAACAAGCAATATGGTAAAATCTAAAATTACCAATCCCTTAAAATAGTAAATAAAAACAAGAAGAAAGCACCCAAAGGACCACAAATAACAGTATAGTAGATAAAAATAATAGTATGTCAACAACTATAATTGAAAGCCATAAATTAATATCATATATTCCAATTGTAGCACTGAAAGAAAATTTAGAATAACACAAAAAAAGAGACAACACTGTATTACACAAGTAAACATTGTTAATGGAAAGATGCAACATGGATTGGAACAATATTGTCTTTATCAGTGAAATTTCATCAAACCATTGAACAGTTTCACGTTGACAATATTTAAAAAATTTAATGGAACCCCTTGACCTATATTGTACAGTTTCTGGGATGGAAATCAATATGTAGAAATATCCAAGTCTTGGGTTTAATTGGGTAGAGGAGGAATAACTTATAATGATCTTGTATGTATTCTCATTTTACATATCAACTTTTCAAGAAGGATTTAAGTATCCACATTTCAAGAATCACTAGAAGTGGTTGATAAAGAATATAGGAAAAAAAAACTAATCAGCGGTGTAATCAATGGCTTTCTTGGGAGGTAGATTGACATTGGCCAAGGAAGTGTTGGAAGCAAGTCCAATCTATTGAAATATTATGGCATACATCCCTAAGGGGTATTGAAATAATTAGAAAGAAATGATTTAAAGTTTTTTTGGATGGGTAAGAGGAAGAAAGAGGGCATTCCACTTGTCAAATTCTAGTCCTTGTTTAAACCAAAAGAAACTAGACATTTAGATTTCAAAGGCATTCACTTCTTTGGAAAAGTTATAGCTACCAAAAATCGATGGAATATTATTTCCAAAAAGGGACGTTGGAGACATGTGATATACCAAAAGAACATTGAACACCTTAACATGGAATAATGAGATAGGAAGGAAAACAAAACTATCCAAAATGGGTCTATAGCTTGGAAATCATTAGCACTGACTTTCAATTTGGTAGGTGTATGGTTAGTATGGGGAGTTGGAAAAGGGGATCAAATCAAAATAATGGATAATCCACAGATTTGATGTGGAGAAGCCTATATATTATTATTAGATTTTATTTTTACTTTGCAGTATCGAGGAGTTCATACCTTGGGTTAGGG
The DNA here is from genome assembly GCA_034641835.2 of Pinus albicaulis. NCBI lineage: Eukaryota > Viridiplantae > Streptophyta > Pinopsida > Pinales > Pinaceae > Pinus > Pinus albicaulis. The sequence goes on from CM076578.1 coordinate 1,589,373,036, forward strand.
AGCTGATTAAATATTTGCCTCAATTTGACAAGAAATATGGAAGAAAGGAAAGGAGTTTGGTTTGGAAAAGAGGGAAATATGCCACTGGAAGGTATTTGTGGATCAACATAAGAAGATTCATATCAAAATAAGAAAGTAGGATGTTTTTTTGTACTCAAGGAATCATGCCCTGGGGTATATACTCCTATGTTAGGGTACAAAGAAAATTTTGTAGATAAAAATAAGGAAGAGGAGACTTGAAGGTGAAATATTCCATGGAAGTATTATGATCCTCTAAATTCAAATTTTTAGATACCATTAGCTCTTTGGAACAAAGCACTAACTTGGAAAATACTTCAAAACTATAGTAAGAATGGTCCAACATGGTGTACACTTTGTAAGAAGGAAGGAGAACTAGTTGATCATGTATTAACAATTCCAAATATGCAGGTAAGGTATGGCAAGTGATGAAGTAACTAAAAAATTGTAGGGAAGGGTAAAAATTGCAGACTATGGAGAAGGAATTGAAGAACTGTACCCATAAATGATAATATATTTCAGGAGAGATATATTCCTCCATTTCAATGTGAATATAATATCAGGTCAGTGTTAGGAAGCATAAAAATACATCAAAAGACATAGAAACCCGAGATGAAAAAGAAACCATGAATTGATAAATTGAGGTGACTTGTATGGTGCTAGCCAAGAGCAACATACTCTTTTTACTACAAGAGGTACCTGATTTCTAAATGATTCTCCTCTCCTTAATTTCAATGCAAACTTGGGTGCAGTACTAATAACTATGTTGAGTTGACGGATCTAATGATCTTAATGAAAATGACAACAGACATGGAAGTGACAAAATCACTGATTTTTGGTGACTATGATGTGGTTATACACTAGATGAGGGGCTGCTACAAAATGGGGAATATCAATTTTCACCTTATGCTAGCTCATATGAAAAAAATGGAGACATTTGTCTCCAACATATCCTATCATGATGCTTGTAGAGAACCTAACAAAAGAGTAGATGATTTATCAAAATGACTACTTTTGGGAGTCAAAAAGGTGTGATCCTAGAGGTCGAAGAAGGAATCAACCAATTAGAAAGATAGATGACAATAGTTTGAGTTTGAAGTTGTTTCCTAAGTGTTGAGTACTAGGATGTTCAAATTCCGATTTACTAATTTCTATAATTGTCGAAATTCAAATAGTTTTTTGATGAAAGACTTATGTATATGGACTGTAATTTATTTTTGAGAACAACAAATATCATGTATATTTCTTTTGTTTTAGAAAATTTCTTTGTTGTGAGACTAAATTAAGGGAAGTGTGGGTATAGTTATCAAAGAGTGCTAGTATTCCTCTAGGTTTTATGAAGATGGTTATAATAATGTGAAAAAAACATAATAAACAAAGACATTGTGTGGGTGAGAGAGTGTGAAAATGAGCACTCAGATAGATATGCATACCAAGATATTGTTAAGAGTGTCATAATACCATCTATTAACAAATGCTGAGAATATAACCTCGCCTTCCTTGACAAAAATGAGCATGGTGTTCATTCCTATCCACTGAAAGAGTAGGAATGATCTCCTTAAATCCCAAATATCTATCTTAAAAAATACAGAAAAAAAAAAAAAACACATCGTAAGAGAGAAATATACTTTTAAAATTTGTTGATTACCTGAACGAAATTCTGTGCAGGCTTCCACGTGTTACCGCCACTAATGTGCTCCTGATCATTAATGATTGACTATGGAAGCTGAAAATTCATTGTGAGATCCTAAATTTCGAATATTGGAATCCCAACGGACAAATGCGCCCTGATAACAAATAAAATAATGAACTCTTTGTCACAATAGTCCATGTTCACCCTCACAAAACCACGTAATTCACTACTTCTAATGCGATGATGACAAGATGTTGTAATTCTATCATAAAATAATTCCCTGCATAATTACAGTGCTTCCTTAGCAGTAAAATCGATTTCAAATTAAAATATCTGGACTCCATATGAAAAAATATGGAACTAGTTAAACATTATGACGTGCTTCTCCATCTACCCCGCATAAACCCTAAATATCTATCTAAAAAATACAAACACATGTCATAAGAGAGAAATGCATTGTCATGAATGATACATGTTTGTGTGTAAAGATGGGACAAAAAAAAAATTAGATGTACCTTTTAAAAATTAGGTTTTGGCTCAAATAAAATGAAGCAACTGGTAGATCATTAGTTGGATCGCTTACTTAGATGGTTATACAACACCATAAGAAATGGAGCCAAGTGCAGGCAGTTGTTCTACCTAGATTCAGGCCAATAGTGATACTGAGACCAAGAATCACAAATAATAGGGCTGGTTGATCCAACCGCCTCTGTGAGTGAGTTGAATATTCTGAGTCTTAAGATCGAGATTGATATCCAATAGTCCCATTTATGGATGGAGATCGAGATGCACATATTAGTACCCAAAAAAACCCATATTAGCACCTATGCACATCTTCATAATGTATGGAATTGAAAATACTATCCGACTCCTTTATCTTGTGATACAACTCGTCGGCCTTGGCATGCTCATTTTGGTCGAGTCTGTGGATAGTACGTTTGAGAGCATCCTCGATCACTCAAACAATGTTCCTCATGTTGTAAGAATAATTCTCTAGGGAATTCCTGGCATCCACTTTCTTTTTGTGCAGCGTGTCCTTAGACCTGTATTTCTCAGCATCATGAAACATTTTCTCAATATCCTCCTTGCTCAATCAACCTTGGTCACTTATGATTGTGATCTTGTTCTTCTCATCACAGGAAGCTTAGGCTTCCCAGAGTCATCACTGCTAGAATCCTTTCTACCCAAGCAGTATCATATGTAGAGGGATTAATTTCCCCATAGCCCATAGATCTAAACATATTCTTAATCTCAGATATTAATGTCTCTATACACTTATCACCTGATGGTGCAACCTATAATTAATATTAATGTCTTTATAAGCTTCTCGCCTGATGGTGCAACCTATAATTATTTTAAGTCGTTAATTATAACAATGGAGGCGGAGTTGTTATAGTGATGGGCATTAATTAATCGACATAGATGATAGATGGCTAAATTTGTAAGATGGAATTTGAGATTTGATAACATGGTCCTTCCAAAAATCTGGAGTAAATTCTCGTTTCACCAATGTATCTTGACAAACAATCAGGGAAGAACAAGATTATAAATTGAGAAAGTAATTCCGGTATTTCCTTGTCCAAATCTGGAGCTCCACATATCTCTTTTCTTAAAGAGGAATCACAGTGGAATCATCGATAGCAAAATATGTATATATGAATCTGAAATAATCGATAACAAAATAACTATATGATGAATTAGTAACTAAATACCTATATCGAAAGTAATTTCTCAACATAATTCAAATCACAGTCTTCTTAAACTTTAAATTACTTTCTACCAAAAGCTATAGCGGGTTGTTCAATAAACTGGAAAGGAAAGGAGGTTGTACCTTCCCCAACATAGGTAGGCTTTTCAGAATAAAGAAGGGAGGTTGTACCTTCCCTAATAGAAGCAACGATCTTGCTTGAACCTGCATATCAAGATACATTAATCAGTTGAGCTGAAATTAATTTGAGATAAAAATAACAAAATAATTATAGTGGATAATAGATAGTCTAGTAGGAAAAATAATTTACCATTATTCATTTAAATGTAGAATGACCAAATAATAAAAATAACTATTTCTCATAAAAACACGATAAAAGTTATATTGTCACCTTTAGTACCCCATCGTAGGTTCAAGTTTTTCTGTTTTTCTAACACTGGTTCGGCCAGAGTGAATGGTCATGTCCATTGCAGATACGTTGATAATACCATCGTCATCAATATCAAAGCACACATCGATTCAGGGAAATTTTCTTCAAGCTGCAACAATGCCACATAAATCAAATCTGCCCGACAATTTGTTGTCTTCGCTTCAGCTTCCCTCACCCTCATACACACGTGAAACGAAAAATTAGTTTTGTTATCTAAGATAGTAGAACATATCCACTTCTTGTTGGTGGGGATAAGGGTATTCCTAGGGTTGAGGACTCTCAAATGACTATCTGCAACCTAAAACCCTAGTGAATTAGTTATCTGCAACATCAAACCCTGGTGAATGAGTTATATCCAGAAGAAGCGTTTCTCAAATTTTCTCATCACCCAGTTTAATCAAAATAGCAGTCTACACCGCAGCTCCGTATCCGATGGCCTCATGGAGGTTGATATTATTGCAAAGTTCCTTGCCATTAAAAAAGTCCTGCAAACGAGTGAACTTTGGGAATCCTAGTAGACCCTCCAACAAGAATCACATAATGAATGGAACTCTTGTCCATCTTGGCATCGCGTAGACATTTTTCAAAAAGCTCCATACACTTCCTGAGCAAATCCATATAAAAATATTTGAACATGGGCCGATTAATGGTGCAATAAAAGTCAATGCCATCAAATAGAATCAATCTCAATGGTGGTCTAGACTATGGATGAGAGAGTTATCTTTGCCGTTATGCATGATTTTCTAAGTCTCACAAGGGCTCTGGCATTGCTGCTAATGTCCTTTCTGTTGGGAAAAATACTGAGAGGGGGGGTGAATCAGTATTTACAGCATATTCAAAAAATTTTACTTTTCTTTACTTCAAATCCCATACGCTACTTTCCTGAAGAAGACTCGCGTATATACGCGGATACCCTTTATTAAACTCACGTATACACAGAGAACTAATTATGTCATTAATTCTTCACTTAAACCATTCCATCATTTATTCATCAGATATTCAATAAACAGTAAACATGTGCAGTAAGAAGAGAACAAACCATCACACAAAGCATCACACATGAACACCAGGATTTTTAGGTGGAAACCCAAGTCGGGAGAAAACCACCGCTGCAGTTGCTCAGCCTTCAATATTTTATTATAGAGAAAACATCTTAAAACATATGTGCTGGCGCAGACTTGACCAGCACGCAGGCACCCACCTGCGCTCGTTTACCAGCCTCTCCTGGAAGGGAGCTCCAACCCCCTGACTCGTTTACCAGCCTCTTCTGGAAGGGAGCTACGACCCCCCGATCTCGTTTACCAGCCTCACCTGGAAGGGAGCTACCACCCCCTGACTGAAGGCTACAACCCTCAGCACCACCTTGGACCATGTTTCATCAATTTTCACACTGGATCCAACAACTTCAATAGAACACAACTTGCAGGCCACGTTTCATCATATTTTCAGACTGGACCCTCTTCATAGATTTAAGCTCAATCATACAACCAAACTGATGCAGACAACTCAGAACAGTAGAATACAGATAGCAGCAATACAGCAGAATAGATCAGTCATTTCTTACCACAGACTTCAGCAAACCCTAGTTTGCATACGCGCTTTCACCTCACTGATGTCGCGTATATACGCGCTTCCATTTACACAAACCAGCGTATACTTCTATACATATTACAGAACCAATTTAATTGCGCATACGCGCTTTTCTTTCAGCGAAGCCGCGTATATACGCGCTTCCTCTTCGGCGAACTAGCGTATGGTTCTTCAGAGATTTTAGGTCATTGCATTTCTTCAGAACAGATACTTCACACAGATTTAACCCTTCACTTCAGATAGATGTTCGCCTCTTCCTAGATCTAATCATTCCATAAACAGATCTAGCAAATACAAGCACATTTCAGATCTAGATCTCCTTCTTCATCATTGGTGCATCATACATTCAGATTTTTCATTCATGTGTAACCCTTTCCATTCAGATCTACTTCGGAGAGAAGTATTCATTCAAGCTCAGAGATCTTGCACCCACACTCATGATTTGCACAATGAATTTCTTCTCCTTATATAGGTTTACCCTTTGTCAATACCATGAGCCCCTTTTTCAATACCATGAGCCCAAAACCACATTACATCCGATGGTATTCCTGGACGGGGTCAATTAGGCGGATCATTACCCAAAACAATGGGTCAATACCATGGTGATCACCCCTGATTTTTCACTTTTGGAGCGCTTTAGCCCATACGCGACTTTTCACGTTCTTTTCCGCGTGCATACGCGACATCCCTTAGACAGATCCGCGTATTCCTTGAGACATACTCTTTCACATAGATTTAGCGCAATCTGAATTCCTTTCTTCACTGCCTTCTGTACTCACTGTAGATACATCAGATTTACTTCATTATGAACATATTCTATCAAGCAAAACTTCATTAAGTAAGTTGTCATCATCTTCATCAAGGTGGGTTGCCATCAAGGACAACACTCTGCATCATATTGCCAACAATCTCCCCACATTCTGCATCATATTGCCAACACTTTCTATACCTTTTATTGATGTCTCGTATAAAGTAGATAACTAATCTATCATCAAAATATTCGCCTCCTAAATTTTTATCATTAACTGTGACCTTCACCTCAAAACAATGGCTTTCAATTTTCATAACAGAAACATTAAAGGTACCTCCACCCAAGTAAAAAATTGTTGGAATATTTGAAATTCCAGAAAAAACAATGGAGAGAGTAATACTCTCCTCTTCTAACACAAAGAAATTAAAAATTCTTGACACAGGAGACAGAGTTTCCACTTGAAAACTATTTCATTAACTTTTACAAAAAACTATTACAAAGCTTCCTCACTGAGAGGGATTTCAAAAATAACAAGACTGCTGCAAAACGCAGTGCTCACAAATTCTTCTCTGTCTCACTCTAAAACCATACACTGCTGTGTAAAATTTTCTATGCTCTGTCTCTATTACAAAAAAAATGCACTACTGTGCGAATACAATAATATTACAACACTACCACCTTTTCGGGCCTTCTTATATTTATGCCACAACACATTTTACATTAAAATAAAACTAAACTAAAGTCCCAAAAAAAACTGTTGGGGCCCACTACATAAATCACATATGATGTATAAGACTAAAGGTTAAAAACCTTTTACACTGCGCTATACAAAACATTTAAAACACAAACCTTCATAAAACTTTAAACCCCAGACTTACAAATCTGGGCGCTGATGTCACCCAAATTGTGACGTGAAATCGATTCAAATCCGCCCTATAAACCGTATCGGGTCCGGTTTGGGCTCGGCGTACGGAGGGCTGAGCTGAGTGTGATCCGAAATCCATTTAAATCTGCCTCAATATTTTTGGGGTATGGTTCTTTGCGATGCGAACAGCCGAAACAAAACTCCACTCCGATGAAATGCTACCACGCGTCTGCTGACTAGATGGTTGAATTGGCATTGGGGACCATGGTTCTGTGGGACTGCTGTCGTGGTCATGGGACCACAGTTCTCCAAACGAACTCTCCCGCGTTCAAGCAAAATCAAAACGCTCTGCTTCAAAATAGACCGCTCTGTTTTAAATGTATAGAGACTTGGCACAAAAACCTCTGTTTCCCAAATAGAGAACTATGTACCCTGTTCTCAGAAATTGAATTTGACTCCTTAACCAAAATAGCAAGCGGCTGAGTACAAAAACCTGGAGAAGGAAAAATGAGAGCGGCTACTATTAGTGCTTTTGAAAACAATTTTAGAAGGCATCTCATTGTACAGGGCTGCAGTTGAAAGTAATATTTCAACACTCCCCCTTACTTTCAACTGCTAGGTTATCAGTCATACCCAGACATTTCCTCAAAAACTCAAAACTTTTCTGTCCCAATGGCTTGGTCAGAATGTCTGCAAACTACTCCTGAGTTCTGCAGTGCTCCAAAAAAATTTCTCTATTGTTTACCAATTCTCTGATGTAATGAAACTTTGTGTCAATGTGTTTCGTTCTCTTATGAAACATAGAATTCTTCGATAATGCAATAGCTGAGCTATTGTCACAATAAATCACTGTTCCTCTTACCGGCTCTTGGCACAAACTTCTTAACATCCTCCTCATCCAAATTGCTTGACATGCTGCTGCTGTAGCTGCCACATATTCTGCCTCTGCTATAGACAATGCTACAATAGGTTGCTTTTTAGAAGCCCATGAAATGGCTCCTGAACCCATGTGAAAAACATAACCGGAAGTGCTCTTCCGATCATCTACACTTCCAGCCCAATCACTATTAGTGTAACCAACTAAATCTGAACATTCTGAAGTAGTATATAAGATTCCATACCTTTTGGTTCCTTTAACATACCTCAGAATTCTCTTTGCTGCCTGCCAATGTGCATCCTTTGACTTTTCCATGAATCTAGAAATCAAACTAATAGCATGCATTATGTCAGGCCTAGTTGCAGTCAAATACATGAGGCTGCCAACTATGCTCTTGTACAAGCTAGGATCAAAATTCTTGCTACTGTCCTCTCTGCTGAGTTTTAATCCCATCCCTGTGGGAGTGATTGCTGCTTTTCTCTCCTACATATTAAATATTTCAAGCACTTCATTAACATATTTTTCCTGTGAGATAAAAATCCCATTTTCATCTTGTTCTACTTCTATTCCTAAGAAGTATCTCAACAAACCCATGTCAGTCATTTCAAATTCTTCTTTCATGACTGTTTTAAAATTTTCAATAAGGTAATCATCATTACCTATGAAAATAACATCATCAACATATAAAACTACAATCAACATTTTACCATCTTTTTCTTTGATGTAGAGGGTGGGTTCTCCCTCACACTTTTCAAATCCATTTTCCAGTAGATAGGAATCTATCCTACTGTACCATGCTCTTGGCGCTTGCTTCAGCCCATAAAGAGCTTTCTTCAACTTGCATATTTTGTGCTCTTGGCCTTTCTTTTCATAGCCGAGAGGTTTTTCAATGTAAACCTCTTCCATTAACACTCCATTTAGGAATGCTGACTTCACGTCCATTTGGTAAACTTTCCACTTGTTTTGTGCTGCTATGAACAACACTGCTCTCACGGTTTCCATTCTGGCAACCGGTGCGAAAGTTTCCTCATAATCTATCCCATGCTTCTGCTTATATCCCTTGACAACAAGTCTAGCCTTGTGTCTCTCTATTTTGCCTTCAACATTACTCTTGGTCTTGTAGACCCATTTAACTCTAATGACATCTTTACCTTTTGGGAGTTCAACCAAATCCCAAGTCTTGTTTCTCTCTATGGCATTAATCTCCTCATCCATAGCTTCTATCCATTTTCTATCTTTAATAGCATCCTCAAAATGAATAGGGTCATCAATATGACAATATAAAGCAAACAAAGAATTGATACCTGCATTTTCTGCCTCTTGTGCATAAATTTCATTCAAATTTCTGAACTTCTTACCTCTTTCATTAGGTGTACAAGTGCTTGAATTTCCTCCTTGTGGTGTGCTTGGAGAAGCACTTTCATTTCTCCTCAAGGGTGTGCCTTGCTGCTCTTGTGTTGGTGCTACTGTTTGGGGATGTATTTCAGCCAATTCATCATCATTTTCATCATGAGGTAAATAGTGTTTAACATTCACTATTTTCTCTATGCTTCCATCCCAAGCTTCCTCTTCAATAAACTGAACATCTCTGCTCACAATAAACTTCTTGGTGGATGGGTTGTACAACCTATAAGCCTTGGATTCCTCACTGTATCCAATGAAAATACATTTCTCCCCCTTGCTGTCCAACTTCTTCCTTAGCTGATCTGGTATGTGTGCATAAGCCACACATCCAAAAGCCTTCATGTGTGTGACACCTTGCTTTGTGCCACTCCATGCCTCTTCCGGCACTTTGTTCATAACTGCTTTTGTAGGGCACCTATTCAAAATGTACATTGCACAATGTACAGCTTCAACCCAATAATCATTAGGCAGATGCTTTGCCTTTAACATACTCCTTATGATGTCCATTATGGTTCTATTCTTCCTTTCGGCTACTCCATTTTGCTGCAGAGTATATCTAGTTGTAAACTACTTATGAATACCATATTCTCTACAAAAAAGTAGGAAATATTTAGATATATAATCACCTCCTCTATCAGTCCTTAGGACTTTGATGTGCAGCCCACTTTGGTTTTCCACAAGTGCTTTGAAATTGAATTTTTTTTCAAACACTTCACTTTTATTTTTCAAAAAGTAAACCCAAGTTTTTATTGTAAAATCATCTATGAATGTTAACATATAGTGGCTGCTAGCAAGCGATGGAGTATGCATTGGTCCACACAAATATGAGTGGACAATATCTAAGGGTGCCTTTGCCCTTATGCTTTTCCCGGAAGGAAAAATTTCTCTTAGTTGTTTCTTCAAGATACAACCTTCACAAAGGCTGTCTGGTTTCTCTATCAATGGTAAACCTCTTACCATTCCTTTTCTATTCAACAATTTAAGACCTCCAAAGTTGAGATGTCCAAATCTCAAGTGCCACAACCAATTTTTATCTTTTGGTTCGCTTTGGATAGCATCTTGTGGCACTTCTGCTTTCTCTTCACCATTCTTCAAATCTGCTCTCATTCTAAGAGGGAGCATCCTGTTCCTTGTCATCTTTACTTCAACAATACATTGTTTGTTGGGTGGTTTGTCCATGATGGTACAAACATCATCCTAAAAAAATAAATTGTACCCCTTTTGAACAAGTTGTCCAATACTTAAGAGGTTACACTTCATTCCTGGAACATAATACACATCTGCTATGGATTTCTTTGCACCTTTCCTTGTTAAGACATTTACATCTCCTTTTCCCATAATAGAAACTTTGCTATCAGTTCCTAGTGTGGCTTGTGACTTCACACTCTCATCTAACATAGAAAACATTGCTCTGTTTCCTGTCATATGGTTACTACAACTGGAGTCTAGAAACCATAAGTCTTCATTCTTTTCTTCAGCCATATTACAAGCTAAAAACAAATTTTCTTGGCTAATATTTTCTCTAGTGAAATTTGCACTAGTTCTATTTCCCATATCACGTTGCTTCTTTCTACATTCATTAGCATAATGACCATATTTTTTACAATAGTGACATTGGACATTGGACTTATCATACCTTTTTCCTTGCGCATTCTGTTGACCACTTTGTTGGCTGCTACCTTGGCCTTGATGCTGATTTGGATTGTTGCCCCTTCCTTGAGCATTTGCTAGACTGTTCCTTCCACCTCTGTTTTGGCTTCTACCTCTTCCTCTTCCGAAAGACATTTGGGTCTTAAAGGCATGTTCCAGAGATGAGTTTTCAATCCTACCCAATCTCTGCTCATGAGTCATCAGTGATGCATGTAGCTCATCCACTGAAAAATTTGTGAGATTCTTAGTCTCTTCTATGGTGGTGACAATCAAATCGAATCTTGAGGGTAGACTCCTCAAGAGTTTTTCCACAATCCTCTTGTCTTCAAGAGTCTCTCCATGAGATCTTATTTGTGTGACCATTCCAATCACATGAGTGAAGAATGAGTGAATAGTATCTAACTCTTTCATACAGAGAATCTCAAAGTCTCTCCTCAACAACTGAAGTTTTGTTGTCTTCACTATTTCCATGCCTTGATAGGCTGTCTTGAGAGTTTCCCATGCTTTTTTGGATCTCTTGGCTGCTGCTATCCTCGGAAACACACTCTCATGCACTGATTGATACAATAAGAAGAGAGCTTTAGAGTTTTTCTTCTTATTGCTCTTCAGCAACTCTTTCTCTACCTGAGTTAAATCATCAATCTCTTCTTCATCTGCTAGCTCTTTAAAGCCATCCTCAACAAATTCCCATAAGTCTTGGGAAACAAATAAAGCTCTCATAGTTATTGACCAGTAGTCATAATTTTTCCCATTAAATAGTGGGAGGTGGATATTTCCAATACCCATGCTAGTGCTGGCTCCAGCCATTCTTGCACTCTTAACTATGATTCAAAAAGAATTTGATTGTGTATTTAAAATAGCTGACTGTTCTGCAACAGTAACACAATAAACTGTATAGAGAAATACCTTGAATTCTTTTTGGCTGAGTCTTCACCTTTAACCAGAAGTTATTTGCAATAAGAACTTCTTCCTTCAACTTCTTTAGTCTTGAAAATTTGGACAACTCTAATACCATGTTAAAATATTTGAAATTCAGGAACAAACTAATGGAGAGAGTAATACTCTCCTCTTGACTCACAGAGAAATTAAAAAATTCTGCTCTTATGCGACGAGGAGTTTTCCACTTGTAAACTATTTCATTCAATAACTAAAAAGAGCTATTACAAATTCTTCCTCACTGAGAGGGTTTACAAAATAAAATAACAAGATTGCTGCAAAACATAGTGCTTTCAATTCTTCTCTGTCACTCTCTAAAACATACAATACTATGTAAATCTTCTATGCTCTGTCTCTTAATAAAAATGCACTGTCGTGCAAATACAATAACATTACAACTCAACCACCTTTTCGGGCCTTCTTATATTTATGTCGCAACACATTTTACATTAAAATAAAACTAAACTAAAGTCCCAAAAAAACTTGTTGGGGCCCACTACATAAATCACATATGATGTATAAGACTAAAGGTTAAAAACCTTTTACACTGCGCTATACAAAACATTTAAAACACAAACCTTCATAAAAATTTAAACCCTGAACTTCAAAACGACATTCAACCGGATTGCAATGAGGGATTTTGCGTTAAAAATATGGGTGCTGACGTCACCCCAATTGTGACGCGAAATCGATTCAAATCTGCCCTATAAACCGTATCGGGTCCGGTTTGGGCTCGGCGTACGGAGGGCTGAGTGTGACCCGAAATCCATTTAAATCTGCCTCAATCTTTTTCGGGTCCGATTCTTTGCGATGCGAACGGCCCAAACAAAACTCTGCTCCAATGAAATTCTGCCATGCATCTGCTGACTGGACGGTTGAATTGGCGTTGGGGACCACGGTTCTGTGGGACTGCTGCCGTGGTCGTGGGACCACAGTTCTCCAAACAAACTCTCCCGCATTCAAACAAAATCAAAACGCTCTGCTTCAAAATAGACCACTCTATTTTAAATGTACAGAGACTTGGCACAAAAACCTCTGTTTCCCAAATAGAGAACTATGTACCCTGTTATCAAAAATTAAATTTGACTCCTCAACCATAATAACAAGCGGCTGAGTACAAAAACCTGGAGAAGGAAAAATGAAAGCAGCTATTGTCAGTGATTTTGAAGACAATTTTAGAAGGCGGCTCATTGTACAGGGCTGCAGTTGAAATTAATATTTCAACAAAAATGAGAACATTGATTTTACCAACACTATTAGCCTTTGCATCCAGTCCATAGGAAATGACAACCGCAATGGGACGTTGATAATTCTAATAACATTCAAGCCATAAATTACACCAACATCCATGGTTTCATGCCTCTGAGAATTGTTGAAACATGCATGAACAATTATGACAGCCTTTGTCATCGTGGTCCTAAGATAAGCTTCAGCAATCGACTTCATCGTTGCTAAAACCATGGAAGATATTTCCTCGGCTGCAAAACACTTCTCCTCCCCTTTGTATGTTACAACAATGATGGGCTTATCAAAAACTCCTTGAATAAATAACGCCTTTCCTACCCTTTGTAAACCCCAAATATCTATCTAAAAAATATAGACACAGAGTAAAAAGAGATAAATGCAAGCTCTGTAAACTGAACCTTCAATTTATTGTTGTAGTGCCACCTAATTTTTTTTTTTAGTTCGTTGAAGAGATCATTCCCAATTTCCCATTGATGACGAGTTATGTCGACTTCCCTACCTACGACATCGGTCTATCATTATTCTGGGAAAGAGTCTTATCTTGCAATGGGAAACAAAGTCAGTTTATCATCACCATCGAAATAATTGTCGGTTGCCAAGTGTACAAACTCCAGACATTTTATAAAACAAAAATATAAAAAGGGCGTCTGTGAACCACCTTATCATAGTCCTCCACCACGTCCTTGTTCGTCAAGTCTTGGATGAGGATCGCCACGTCCATGACTATATCGGTGTTTAGGTGAGTGAGGAGACCAAAAATGGAAGGAATGCCATTGAGGTGCACGAGATTTGGGTAGATCTCCATTTCCCCAAAAAAGGCCTTCGAGCACAACTCCTCAAGGAGCTCGAAATCTGAGTTACAAAACTTGTCTAGGTGGTATACATATTTCATGCGGGCCTCCAGATTATCATGGAGGTGACGCTCAAAGGCCAACACCATCTTCTTCAAGGCCCGGACGTCCATGACATAGACTGTGCTCTCGAATTTCTCCACGACCTCCAAGAGGCTCAAGTCTACTACATTGTATTGCTCCATATCCTCAGACTTCCGCATGTTGTTGTACTCCATGGCCTTCACCACACTCGCTCACACTGAGTTCAACCTGTATGTTTCTCTGCGCCGTTGAAGACTAGGGACCGATCGACTGAGGCTCTGATCCTGTTTTTCCTCTATCCCACAAATGCTAGACATTTTAACATAAAAGGAAAAGGCATTTTTATAAACCCTCATGTAGGGTTAAATAATTTTTAAGTGTGCCAAAATATCGTTGTGCAAACACTAATATTTTTTAATTTTTTTAAAGTTTTTTTGGTTTGGGTTTATTGCTTGGCAGGAATTTAATTTTAAAGCTTGGTGGCAATTTAATTTTCAATTTTTGTTTTGAATATTTGGATTTTTAATAATTATTTATTTTTTTTATTAAAAAAATAAAATTATTTAATCAATTCAAAATTATTTTAGTTTATGTTTATTAAAGGTATTTTTAATATTTATTAAGAAAATCAAAGTGGTTCTTAGATGGAGTATATTTTCAATATTTTTTAATGTTCATGTATTTGAATTATATTGCTAATTTTGTTTAGTGTTCAGGTTAACATAATAAAACGAAGAATGACTAACCTCCTAGGAGCACAAAAGACCATGATTAACTTTATAGGTCAGAAACGAGTCATAAGGATCATCTTCAAGGGACATGGATAATACTTTCATCCTCACATCTATTGAGAGGGAGAACCTTAAAATTATTAGAGCTGATAAAAATAATTCAAGAGCCATTGGTGGGAGATCCAACTGGTCATCCTCTTCAATTCACGTTAAGCCATGAATTAGAAACCCCACCCATCCTCCCTCATTGCTCAAAATTTAGTAGAGGATGAAGTTAGTGGTAATTATTAAAATTATATTATCTGAAATCAAGTGAATGTCACTTGAGATCAAAGAATCGAGGGGAATTGCAAGGAAAAAATTTCATACCACCCTATGTATTCTCATGATCCATAATTTATTACCAAATCCTATAAGAAATAGGTGTCACCTCATGGATAATTTTGATAATAAATAGGTGTCACCTCATTGAGAACTTTGATCTGCTCTCATTCTTTTGTCTAAGTATAAGCTTGAAGAGAACGATGAAAACTTCCTCTTAGCACATTCATACTGGTAGATAGCATAACCAACCTACCATAATGTAGGATTTAATTAAAGGAGTAAAACATATTATGTGTAGATTACATAAGTGTAGGGACTTTATTAGAGTCTATGGAGAAGTAGACAAAGAATGAAATCATGTCATTGATGATGGTATGAAGTTGAACTATGGGAGACCTTTGTGGTCCTCCAGAATCTAGAATTGAAGATGAAAAAATCTTGGAAAGATGATAAAATCTTATGATCACACCATAAATAGGAATATTCCATAGCTAAAAGCAAGTATGAAGACCCATAATTTTAACACTTGTAGCAAGTTGCAAAGAATTTCAGTGGATCAAGGGATAGATGGATTACACATCCATGATATTCAAGGGGGTATAATTGATATGAAGTCTAGAATCTCTAACAAATATGGTGCACCTCTTGCAAACCAAGCTCAGTAATGCCTCTTGTTGTCCCATCTAGAAGAAACTGTAGAAACTTCTCAGCTAATCATCAACAATAAAGAAGTTATAAATAATTAAGAAGATTCACAAGTACTAGATAAGCACTATCAAAAGAAAGAAAATTTTTGTTATATTTTTCTTTATATTTTAATTTAAGTTTGTTTGTTAATAATAAATAGTTACAGGGAAGTTTGTTTGAAAGGTGTTGGACCATGGGTGAAACCATGAGAAATATTATTTACTAAGGACTAAAAATCAACATACTACTGGTCCTTGGCTTTTAGGTTGAAAATTTTCTAGAAGTTAGCAGGGATAGATAAAATTCCATATTTTATAGTTTGTACTCGAAAGCACCTTTAAAAGAGATCACTTTGAAATTAAAATCCTATTTCCTTAGTAAAAAAGATAAAATTACTAATAAATACCATGTATTGAATATTATGAACAAAAAGAAAATTAGGTTGATAACCAGAATGCAGAATTTTAGTTCTAAAAAACATGAAAAATATTTTCCCAAGATATCAAAGCCACCATCCATTTCAAATAATTTAAAACATTGAATTCTCCAACATCTATAACTATGAAGACCTTGAAGGATTCAGACACAATTACCCAAAACAACAAACTATGATGGTTCTCTTTAAATGAAGAAGACAAACTTGAATATAGACAAAAGGATCTGCTATAAAATTACTATCAAACGCTGATGCACATGTAAATGTAGGATTAGCAATAGGCTAAGTTGAGCTTCTATCATTTTAAATTCCTTCTTGTTGAGATTTATAAGCTAAGAAATTAGCCATTTGATATTATGAATTCATCAGTGATGTTATTCATAAATCTCCAAAGTCATCTCCCTACCAGAAAAATTAAATTAAGAGGACCTTAAGCATGCATGTAAAGGATCATCAACTTCCTCAATAAGATGAAATGCTAATGGATTTCTTCCACAATAGACTTTCATATACCATATCCTTCTTTATCCTCTTGACAACCAAAAGGGATCATGGAAGGTTTCTCGAAATGAGAGAATGTAAGCCAAGCAAGAACATCCCCAAAGTCCCCAAAATTTGAAACGATGCTAGGAAAAAGATAAAAGTAAGCGATAACATGCATGTATGAGAAAGAGAATCACATCTCCATCTACAACTCCATTTTAGATTGATGTCTCAACATCCAGAGTCACCCAAAATGTTTGGCACCAAATGCTTCAATTCCTTCTCCCCCATATCCTGTAAATGATATTCAACAACAAATGAATTCCTTCATAGAGAGACTTCAAGCCCATATCTCCCCCCCTAAGTAATACACCATCGAGTCCATAAACCCCTAGGAAGTTTGTGGACCAGTAAAATACCCATCTACCATATCCCGTACAATTCAAGAGAACTCCACTTGGGTTTTCACAATAGTCAAATGGGTGTTAAATACATCGGGTAAACAACCAACCTCGAGTGTTATTTATTAAATATCCTTCCAAGCATTAGCATCTTCAATGAAATTACAGAGTTTCATAAAAGACATATACCCATATTTTTATTTTGTGATATTAAAAAAAAAATCCTTCAATTTCTTCCCCACCCTTTGACACTTCTGCTAACATCAGTATTAGGGCATAAAAATATCTTAATTTAAAATTTAATAATTCATTGTATTTCAACGATAGCATGGGAAAGTTTTGCAAAAAATGGAGATATTCTATTGGTTTTATTTTATTCTGGTCTAGCATGATGGATGACTACCTATATTTGTGTTGTGGTCACTCTCTTAATTGTTTTTTTTTTCTTTTCTATTAGTTATACAAAGTGTTGGAGTAGGTGAGTGTAAATATAAGGGATGACATGTTGTGGGTGATTATGTTTCATACTTTTTTTTATGAGTGGTATAATTTTAAAACATGAGCATTGCACTAAGTAAAAATCAGAGATAAATGAATTAAATGATTTTATTTTTAATAGTAGTAAATAGATTATTTTTGTTTTATTTTTAAGTCAGAGTTAGAGGTTAATAGGTCATTTTAAATTGTCGTGAATAAAACTTATAATTGAAAATATGGGAATTTAGTATGTCTTGCATAATCAGAATAAGTATCATGGAATTTACTGTGGCAAAGGAAATAAACAAAAAGGGACTTAAGTCCTAAATAATCAGTGGCCATTAAAAATGCTTAAAATCACCACATTAAGTATATTCTCAAAAGCGATATTTATTGGCCTTTATGAGAGATGTGTCTTCCATTCAGAGTTTTTTCACACAATGATTGGGTATTGGAGCCTCATCATTAGACCTTAAAGAATATTCTAAGTAGATGGATTCAGAGACCCCTTTGTCTCTAAATTTTAACACTATGGATGGATTCAGAGACCCCTGTAGTGAAATTTAATGCTTCGGTATCAAAATTGCAATTTTCAATTTCTGGAGTGACAAAATTAAAAATTAATAACATAAATGACTAATTAATATATTTTTTGTACTTGTTATTTGGTCATATTTTTATTCTTGGACTATAATAGTCATTTACATTAATCATTATTAATTTTTTCACTTATTATCTAATCATATATTTTAGTCCTAGACTATATTGGTCATTTAGTTTAGTCGATTTTAGTTTAGTCACTTATTATTTAATCGTATATTGTATCCCTAGACTAAATTAGTTGTTTAAGTTAGTCATTTTTAGTTCAGTCACTTAAAATTGCTCAAATTTAGTAGTAATTCACTTGAAATAGTTGTAGTGACTAACTTTTTTAGTCACATAGTCACTAATTTCATCATTTTCTACTAGTGATGACATGTTGATGGTACGAGGTTGAGAAGACTCAAAATAAAAGGAATAACTAGAAGAATCGGTAGAACCAATGTTAGAATGAGGACTTGATGGAAGACTCAAAGGATGAACTCTAACTCGTCGGGGAGGAGTAATATTTCCTAATGGAAACTGAAGGCGAAGGCCTCGAATTCTATGTGAAAAATTCCTAGGTGCGCAATGATGTCAAGACAATGAAGACTCTAAGGACTAAAGGATTATTTGAGAAAAGAGTAATAAACAACAAGAAAACACCTCATGCAATATCCCTAAGTGTAAAATAATTATATTAAGTTGCTACTCTAAAACAGGAAAGAGTTTCCTATAAAAGAGAATGACCTATAGCCTATAGGTGGTCTAAATCCTCAAGTAATCCTAAATATACTATTTCATATGGCCTTGCAAAGAACTTCTTACTTGATGAAATCTGATCTATACAATTCGAGTTGTCCAGACATAGGTGGGGTAGAGAACCAACAGATTCCCATAGTGCGTCCTTTCCCATGGGGGTGGTCAAGTCTTGAGATTCTTGGAGATCAACCATTGCATAAAATTCCCTACCACTGGTTGGGTAGCGCTAAGGAAAAGTGCTCGCACGATGACCTAGCCTAACCCCCTTTGAATCAGGTTTACGCACTTCGGCTTTGAACCATGGGATGGTGAAGGATTTTAAGCTCCCTACAAAGTGAACTTATATGTATTAATGTAAATTATTGATGGACGTTATTGGAAGCCTATCTCATCGATCTTACACCTAACTACATAGATTTTTTTTCCCTCATACCTGAGTGGGCTTAATCTATGTGTGTTAGATTATTATAATGTATCATGTTTCAAGACTTGGCTTGGTGGTGTTAACCAAGTTCACGTTCACTTAGTGTGTGCAAATGTGTGTGAGAAGTGTGTTCAATGTATGAGTTAATGAGCATGTTTGATGATGCCATGTGGTGCTGAAATAAAGTGTTGAAAAACTATAAATAATGCTGAAAAATGGTAGTAAAATAAACAACTAATTCAAGCACAAAAACCCCACCCAAAAAGGATCTCAAACAGCTAAACAATGAGAGATAAACATGCTACTCAAAAACACACAAAATGCCTACAAGATCTACTTTCAGAATGGATTGTGATCTAAAGGCACTAATCTGTTGTAAATGGTGCAGACAAGAAGCAAAAAATGAGAGGTGAAACCTAATGCAAAGGATAAGAAAGAAGCTCTAAAACCTAGGACACTCAAAGGGATCCTAAGGGGGAAGGAAATAATAAAATAAAAATGGAGTTAAAATAATGAAACTGGGTATTCTTGAATTTGTAAGGGAAAATATAGGACTTGGTGTTCAATAGGGAAAAGTGATCTAGTAATGGTGGATCCACCTCCATTTGATTTATCCCAATAAAATGGAGGAATTGCTAAATGCCTAGCTAAATTAAGCTAAGCACCAGAGTCTAGTAAGCAATCCAAAGAATAGGGTTTTAAATTGGGAGGACAAAATTGTTGAGTTATATACAACTTAGGTTTACTCATCAAGGCTATGGATTTACCTGGATATGTAGATGAATCAAAGTCAGGCCCTTGATATTCTTTTTGGGCATATCCTGATTGCTCTTCTTCCTGGAAGTGTTCAACAATAATTCTTTCGAGATCTTCATCTGATGAATCTTCGACTTCCTTTTCCCATGATAAGAGAGATTGTTTTAAAGAAGAGAACTCAGAGGTTAAAATTCGAATCTTATATTTCTTTTATTTGATCTGAAGTTTATAAGATTCACATATCTCTCTTTTAACCTTTTGTCTAATTGTATGATTGAGAGGATGAGATGCATACAATTCTTCTGGATGCCACTCTCCTGAAACAACGAACTTTAATTTTTAATCTTTCTGTTTTTTTGTCATGATGTTGGATGGCTACCATAATGAATGAATTAAGGCTTGTCTTTCCTTAAGCTCATTAATCTCTTTCTGGAGAGATTCTCTTTACCCAATTTTGTAGGTTGGGTGTTGTAGAGTTGTTCTTCTAAATTTGCAATATTAGGACTAGAAGTAAACATACAAAATTGATAAGACTATAAACTTACATTATCTTCTTCATAGTCATCTGAATCTATAGATTGTTGATCTTATTCTATGTATTGGTATGGTTAATGAATTATCACGAGTTAGGTTCATCATGTAGATCACAGAAGAGAAGATCCCAATGACCAGGCTCAAGTTGATCATCTAACAGGCTGGCATAGGCTGACAACTTTCCTGTTGCAAGCTTCTTTGGGCAGGAATTGGCCTAGTGTCCTATCTGTTTGCAAATGAAACATCAGACTATTAAAGTTGGTGAAGAATGCTTCTTGAACAATGCCTTCTTTTTAGGATAGCATTTTTGCTTCTATTAGCTTCCTTGTTGGAAAGTATTTTGTGATTTCCATTTGTCTCTTGGTATCCAAGGTTTTTTCTTCTTGGATGAACATCCTGAGAATTTTGAATGTTTGTCAGGACGGTTTAATTTTCCCACCCCCCAATCGGGCATGTCACCGATTGTATTGCAAACAGAGTTAGTGAACAATTTGTTATAATATTTGAATTTTTTCTGCATGCGTTTAGTGAGGCAATGTTCTTGGATCACTTTTTTTATGTGATCTTGTGCTTCTGCGAGGGTTAGGCCTTGGCAGGAGAGAGTATGATCTCTGTATTGATTAACTGCCTATGGGAGAGAGCCAAGGAGGATTTGAATGTACCTTCGCATGTATGCAGGGTCTCCATATGCATTACCACGAATTAGCCAATCCTGCATTTGACAAAAGTATTTATCGAGATATTACAGATTGCCAAGCTGTTTAGAAAGAAATAAATCTCGATAATGAGCTGGATCATTATCAATAGTTTTTCCTACAAAATGAACACGAACAATAGTTAATAACTGAATGATAAGATCCGCATGAGCAAGAATCTATTCTCTTGCTTCAGTTGTAGCATAATGCCACCAAGTATGGGATAAACCTCCAAAGCCTTTGACTAGTTTTTGAGTAATGTCCCTTATAGAACTGGTAGAATCTTCAGAGAGTTGTTTGGTTGCCCAGCTTCCTAACTAAGTGATTCATTTTCTAATTCAATCTTAGACCGGCAATTAGGAAAGAACATTGGTTCTGTAGGTAGAGATTGTATAGCTCTGTTCATGGAAGACAAACCAGTGTTAATTGTAGACAATGGAATGTTACTTTGTGATGTACCTACTACTGGTAATCCTTCTTGATGATTCATAGGTGAGTCTGGCTCAGTTGACTGTAGGACCCTTTTCTTGCACCTTTTGCAAGAATTTTTGTGTGGTAGAGATGGCATATTCTATCTCTTATTCGACCAGTGTTGTGCTAACACCAAAATCCCATGAAGGAAGTTCTGCTTTAACCAGGCTAAAATTGAAAGTTATTTTCAGTCTAGACTTGGGATTATCTGAAAATACTTCCGAAGGCTAGGGTTTATCCATAATAGACAAATAATTTGGCTTATGTTTCCTTGCAGGATGAAGCTTCTGCAAAATGGGTGTATGTATAGATAAAAATGTTTCTATGGCGACCATTATTTTATCTAATTTTTCACATGCCTGTGAAAGGTCGGCCACTTGGTGTTCTAGCAGTTCAGAATGAGCTAGATTTTTTTCACAAATGTTCTTCTCCTAAAAAATGGCTTCTTTAATTTTGAGGACATCTCTATGTAAATCATCTATTTTTTTAGCTTCAAGATCAAGCTAAAAGTTATAGGGGTTGTAGATGGACTAGATGTTGATTCTACTTCACTTATAAGTTGTGATGTATTTCTGACTTGGGCTTGTAGTGGAGGTAGGTTGTCATTCCTGAACCTGACAATAGTCATAGTTTTAAATTGTAATATGAGGGAATTAATAGACATATCAAACCCTTGAGTTTTGATATATTCTTGTAAAAGTTGGTAAATATATGGATCATCCAAAAAGACATATTTCTTTGGATAAACTGTACCAAAGGCAGGACCGTCATGTAATGGACTCACAAATCCTCCAATAATGTCATCATAAAATTTATTATGGCGAGTGTCTACAACAACACAGATGTTGTTGAGATTAAGGAAAGGTCGAACCAGTGGGTTTAGACCAAATCAGATGGCTCTGAGATGACAATATTTAAATCCTTGGGCCTTTTCCCAATCAATTTGAGATTTTTCCAACATAGGGATTTGAGTTGGATGATCTTGAGATGTAAAATAAATATCAACAAAATGTTGTCGAATCTGGGATTTTGCATAATATTTCCATAGGCGTAGATTATAAACTTTTTTTGCCAGTATAGGGGGTATTTTCCATTGTGGATCAACATTTTGTTCATTGATAGTGATTGTTGATGCTGATGTAATAGTTTCTCGATATGAGCTATGACACTCTACTAAAGAAGTCATGGGAGTTGAAGCTTCTATTTCAACCTGTGAAATTTTAGACATACTGGTATCCATTTCTGCACATCTAATCTATGTTTTTAGCTTGATATTTAAGCTAAAAACACAGATGATTTACATAGAGATGTCCTCAAAATTAAAGAAGCCATTTTTGAGGAGAAGAACATTTGTGAAAAAATTCTAGCTCATTCTGAACTGCTAGAACACCAAGTGGCCGACCTTTCACAGGCATGTGAAAAATTAGATAAAAGAATGGTCTCCATAGAAACAATTTTATCCATACATACACCCATCTTGCAGAAACTCCATCCTGCAAGGAAACATAAGCCAAATTATTTGGCTATTATGGATAAACCTCAGCATTCGGCATTATTTTCAGATAATCCCAAGTCTAGACTGAAAAGAAATTTCAGTTTCAGCCTGGTTAAAGCATAACTTCCTTCATGGGATTTTGGTGTTAGCACAACACTAGCCGAAGAAGAGATGGAAGATGCCATCTCTACCACACAAAAACTCTTACGACAGGTGTAAGAAAAGGGTCTTGCATTCAACCAGGACCAATACAAATAGTTCTTGGTATTTCCCAAAGTTGAGCCAGACTCACCTATGAGTCATCAAGAAGGATTACAAGTAGCAGGTAGATCACAAAGTAACATACCATTGTCTACAGTTAACACTGGTTTGTCTACCATGAACAGAGCTATACAATCTCTACCTGCAGAATCAATGTTCTTTCCTAATTGCTAGCCTAAGATTGAATTAGAAAATGCAATCACTCTGTTAGGTAGCTGGGCAACCAAAAAACTCTTTGAATATCCTACCAGGTCTAGAAGGGACATTACTCAGCAACTAGTCAATGGCTTTAGAGGTTTAGCCCATACTTGGTGGCATTATGCTACAACTGAAGCAAGAGAAAATATTCTTACTTATGCAGATCATATCACTCAGTTATTAACTGATGTTTGTGTTCAGTTTTTAGGAAAAAATATTGATAATGATCCAGCTCATTATTGAGATTTATTTCTTTCTAACCAGCTTGGTAATCTGAAATATCTCGATAAATATTTTTGTCAAATGCAGGACTGGCTAATCCATGGTAATGCATACGGAGACCTTGCATACATGCGAAGGTACATTCAAATCCTCCCTGGTTCTCTGCCACAGGTAGTTAATCAATATTACAGAGATCATAATCTCTCCTACCAAGGCCTAACCCTCGCATAAGCACAAGATCACATAAAAAAAGTGATCCAAGAACACTGCCTCGCTAAACGCATGCAAAAATAATTCAAAGATTATAACAAATTATAGGCTAACATGCTTGATTAGGGGGTGGGAAAATTAAACCGTCCTGACAAACATTCGAAATGCTTAGAAGAAAATACCTTGGATACCAAGAGACAATGGAAAGTACAACAAAATTTCCAACAAGGAAGCCAATAGAAATGGAAAGGCTATCCTAAAAAGAAGGCATTCTTCAAGAAACGTTCTTCACCAGCTTCAACAGTCTGATGTTTCATTTGCAACCAGGTAGGACACTAGGCCAATGCTTACCCAAATTTTGGACATTTAGAACCATGGGAGTTGAAAACAACCAAACTGGAAAACCAATGGTAAATTCTGGAAGGGACAATGTTCGCATATAAGGAGCACCAATATTTCCAAAAGAAGGAAAAGGACTAGGATTCCCATTTGAGGGGTTTCCTTGATTGGTATAATCAGGAACTATTGCCATTAGTCTCAACCCAAGATCCACTCAGGAGATATTCCACAGTGAGGATGTTATTCTACAACCAATTAATAGATTTTAGAAATTAAAGACACGAATAAAACAAAGGGGTAACCAGGCTTAAAGGTTTACAAAGAAACCATGAACTACAATATACACCTTGGAAAACCAAGGATTAGACATACGTGTAGGAAATTTCTACGAATGTTGTGTTCAGTGTATCACAATATATAAGGCAGTTGACTCAGTTACCTAGCAGAGAAGATTTTCCATAAATATAATCAAATATTAATGTCATCTTACTATATATTATGGGATATACAATTAATTGGCTAGTTTTGTGGAGACAAATGGATTGACTTATGTCATTAGAATTTCCATGTGTTTTGTACTTGTGTAATTTTGTTTCTTTCCATGCCATCACGATAATTGATTTTCATAGTTTCTTTCTGTCTTTGAACCACTTTTACTATATAAAGAAAGAGTTGTATTTATTTGTAACCATGATAATACAAATCTTTGACGTCAACAAGGAATGGCCAAACCCGATACCTTCTTCAATTTGTATGTGTTGAATATTTTCAACATATGAAATGTGACAATTACTATAAATAT
Organism: Pinus albicaulis; assembly: GCA_034641835.2. NCBI lineage: Eukaryota > Viridiplantae > Streptophyta > Pinopsida > Pinales > Pinaceae > Pinus > Pinus albicaulis. Next base: position 1,589,398,305 of record CM076578.1, read on the forward strand.
TTTTGTCTTTATGTTTCTCCATTATCATGATTTTGTGTTCAGTAATGGAATGATTGTGAAATTTATAAATATATTCAGGGAAACAAGCTACTATCTATGTGACCAGTATCAATTTTTATGACTCTTTCGCTGATGGTTGAGTCATTGTTTTGTAGATGGTCGAATCTTGGATTCTTATGGTTATCTTCTTCAGTTTTGGAATATACTTAATTATTTTCTAATGGAATTTTTTAACCATAAATAGGAAACAACCAGTAGTGGTCAAAGATTAAGATGAAATAAACTTTGATGGGAATGAATGTGGCCAAATGTTGGATTGTGGTCAAAGACGGGTTCAAAAAAATTCAAAAAAGGTGAGTGAAAAAGGGCTAGATCAGAAACATAACTCTATTGCCAAATGAAATGAAAAAAGTTCATTTATTTAATATGAACAAGTTTCATTTATTGAATAATCAATGTAAAATAACAATAAGTTGAAATCCATACATGACAAGAAATAAATAGATTTAATATTAAATGAGGGATAAGTTGATAATATAATTGTGCCAATATACTTCTAGCATTGACTAGTCACAATGGTTGATAAGTCTAGAAATCCATACATGAAAAACAATAAATATATTAAATATTGAATGAGCGATAAGTTGATAATGCAATTCCATGTGCTAGTATACTTACAGCGTTGACTAGTCACAATGGTTGATAACTCTAGTTTTGTTTATAAGTTGATAAATTTATATTCATTACTCTCTCTAAAACATTAAGATTGTCTCCCTTTAATCCAATTGTGATAGGATTATTGAATACTTTGAGTTTATTTTGGTTCCATCCAATTTTCTACTTTCATTTGTGAAATTCAATAGTAATTTAAAATTAGAACGAAGTGTTAGGTGTCAATATTTATTTTGATGTTAATGTTAGTAACTTAGTATCATGTTATACTTATTGTCATGTTATGTACTTCTACATTAATTAGCTAGTAAGTATCTACAAAATAGTAAGTGAATATAACTTTTGGCCAATAACTATGTAATGCTATTACATAATATGTACAATCAAGGAGATTTGGTGTCAATCTAATTTACCTATGCTCTCTTTTGTATGTTTATGCCATGCAGAAATTGTAGAATATTTGGTGTGATACTATAACCACGATAAGACATGCCAAAATATTTTGAAATTAAAATGGATCGATCGGGATTCTATTAATTAACTAGGAAAGGTTAAAAGTGGAAGAATGTTTAGATAATTTGGGAACACTAACTATATCTAGACATTCTTGGTTTTTGAAACCAATTGTTGCAAGTATCATGCTTTCTGTCCCTTCCCCTATTTGAGTGAGGGGAAGGAGGTTGTTTATGTAATTAGACTTTCATAATATAGACCACCATTAAACCTAAATATTCATAGTCACCAAGCCATTACAACAATTCTCACAAGATCAATCTCCAAGAAATATGTGGTCCTCCCATTTATTCTTCCTCTATGTTTTTCTCCTAGTGAATCACTCGAAGAAGGAAAATAAAAATAAAACTTAAACAATGATGATGATGAGAAGGACTCATCCATTCATCTATTTATATGAGAGGTAAGGGAAGAAAATAATAAAATGTGGTCCCAACCCCTTACAAGAAACCTACATTAAGCAATTGCAGGCCAATACAAGTGAAGTGCTTCATTCCAAAGTACATGTGTCATGCTCCAAGTTGACGTCATACATAACAAAGGCTCCAAGATGATGTAGCTACACAAGGTAAGTACACACCTATACAACATAAACCTCCATGGACTCCATTTTAATTTTTAATATGAATATATGTGATCATATTTGATTTGTTACATAAATAATTCATAAAATAGATAATTAGTGTGCTCAAGAATAATTCGATAAATAATGGAAAAAATGATGGAACTAAAACCATCTTCATAGACTTTTTTTTTTTTAATAGTTACAAGTTTTTCAGATATCTAATAGGAGTTCCTATGTATTCTGATGAATTTATGTAGGCCATCCATTGGTAATAATTTTGCTGAACTTCAGTCAGAAGTCAACAATAATTTCGAAAAACTTCTATTGAGAATTTGATGGTAATTTCGACAAATTTTTCTTGGATGTCCGACAAGCCTTCTAATGAAATTATGCAAAATATCCAATGGGTAATTTGATGAATTTGTGTCACATATATGATGGGATTTTAGGAAAAATTTGGCCAAATATATGTTGCTAGTTCCAATGAACTATGGTCAGATATCCGATGGGAAATCTGATGAACTATTGTCAAGAATTTGATGGGTGGATTAATTTTACTAACAAAAATATGAGCCATGTTTCATCATATATATGATTATTGGTTTTTTATTCAAGGTTGTTATATATAATATGACAAAAATTTTGTCATATTATCCGACAAATTTTCACCGATGAAATAAGGAGCCCACTCTTTGTCGGAGTACCTACCTAATTTTTTCGAAATGTTAATGAAATGTCATTAGATATTAGTGCATATGTACTAGTGGGTGAGGCAAGAATTGCAACAATAGAGAGGCGATAGTCACAAAAATGAAGAGGTGATAGTCACAAAAAATAAGAGTTCTAACAATGATGATAACAACCCAGGGTTAAAACATGAGTGGTAGCAACTTAAAGTTGTAGTAGACAAACTTAAGCAAAAAGTTGCAACAACTCACGCACAAAATATTTCCACATCTATTTCCTCATAGACAGTTGCAACAGTTGTTGAGAGAGTTGTAGCACATGAGCTTTGAAGGTACCTACGCAACCTTTTTCTTTTATACCATTTTTAGCTCAGAACAATAGTAATTTCCTAAAAGTGAATAAATATCATTATTGAAATGGAATATTAATAGGATAAGTGTACCCTCACAAAAATGCATCATTGTGGATGAAGAAGATATTAGGATGGGATGGAAATTGGAATATGATGTACAAAAATGTATTGGATGGGTGCTAAAAGGATGTCAATTTGAGAACCTCAATTATTTAATCATCCTAGTTTATATCGAAATACCTAGAAGTGTTAAACCATCCTAGAATATTAAAATAAGATATGGAAATCTAATCTACACTAGGTTTGTTATAATTTCCTCTTATATATTGAATTATAAGGACCATAGGGATATATACATTGCCTTATATCCCATAAAACATGGTCTATAGTGGAATACCAAATATTTCTATTCTTTATTAAGAAAGAGAAAAACGATGTCCACTCCAAAAGAAAAATATGATACTTGTCTTTTAATTTTAGGATACATTTCTGAACCATCCAAATTTTGAGATCTTTTGGACTAATCCAAAGGCATATAAACTTTCCTATCAAGCATGCTTGTATTAAATGAAGGATTCCCTCTTGATTTTGGAGATGGAATATCTAGTTGAGGAATGACTTTCAACCATTTTAAAAATATTTTTTGATGGTGTTTATTTATTTTATGAATGTTAAAAGAAAAAATAGACAGCAAAAAGACTTCACTTTTGAAATATTACCATAACCAATCTTACATGAATAACTTATTTTTTGAGGGAGAAAATGATAGGATTATCTATATCTATAATCATTTATTCAAAAACCATGACCTCAAATACACTGTATTACGCATAATAAAGAATGTGGATCAATACTTGATCACCATGAGAAACATAGTAGGAGGAAGAATTACAAAATAATAGAGACCAAACTTCTTCCATGAAATCAACTTCTAATACTTTTAAGAAGGAAGAAAAAATGTGTAGGAGGGATGATTGTTTAGAAAATGATGGATGTGACCAAGGCACATGTTAAGGTTTCACCTTGAGAGAGGGATTCATCATGCATTATACTGATAAATTAGATTTCACACATTACAAGGAACATGAAGATGGTGAAAAAGGAAAAGTATCCCACAACTTATCATAGATAATTGCTTTGGTGGTTTGGAAAGAATGGTGTTATAACATAAGAACAACAATTTACACAAATAGAGGAGTAAATCATATGCTCTGTGATAGCAGAAAACATGCACATAATAAAATTTTAATGGAAAAGAAAGAATGAGATGAAAATTGTATTCCACGACTATTATTGGAGCTTATTTAAAGACCATAAGAAAGTTTTAGTAGAAGGAGACAATGGTGGATCAAGTAAGCTCTATTCTGCATAAAAAATGGGAGCCGTCTCTACAATAAGGAAGACAAGGTGCTGGCATGTGTGCCATACATTCCTATCTTAGAAAAACACATTCTCATGTCGCCTACTCACATAATGTTTTCAAAACCATAATATCAACTAGTTTAAGAAACTAGCATAAAAAACTACATGGAATCTTAATTCCACTCCATGGAATAATATTTGCAAGAATATGACATCAAAAATAAAAGTACAATGGGAAAGGTAATTTGAGGCAGGATGGTATTAATCAATTACTATGTACACGAGCCAACCATATTTGGAGAATGCATGGAATATATTTACGATACACATATCAATGAATTCAATATATGCCCTTATGTAAGTGATTATCCAAGCTTCTAGTTAGTGTGGTGTTATCTTTTCAACTAGTTCTTAGGCTAAATCAAAGGTCCACTTGAGGAAACCATTTATGGCTTTCTACATGACAACCACTTCATCCAAAGTAAAATGTGAATCGAGATGAAATTGCAAGGGTAGAAGGATAAATGGAAGGATTTTAAGAAATACCAAATATGGTCAACCTCTTCTCCATATCAAATACCACCTAAGGGAACTCCATAAGTGATCCAAACATTAAACTAAAATTGTCAAAGCTATAGTGGACTACGTAATTATTGCAATCTCTCATGATACTGTTATGGAGGAGTTTCTTAAAACTAGAGAATACCCAGAACATGAAAGTATCACCCTTGAATTTTCCAAAGACCAATAAGAACCTACAATTAGTTCCCAAATGGATTTAATTACATTTTAAAACAAAATATGAGGATGCCATTTTAGGAAATTAGGGTTTTTAGTTACTTACTTGTGGATTCAAATCTTAATGAAGTCACTAAATACATAATTGGTATTATGGAGAGAAGAAACAAAGTTATATCAAATATTATGGATACCATACTCAAGTTTTCAAGGATAGAACTCGATATCCCTAGCATGAATTGTGTTCGACTTCTTCCCTAAGATCCCATTAACATAGTTGGATTTTTTCTTGAGGTCATTGTCACTTCTTAGATCCTTGAAGTAACTTTTATAGTGGACCAAAACCAAGATAGGACTATTATAGGAGATGATATTCAAATTCTTCACATTTTTCTTAGCATTAGGGGGTAATTCTATCAAGTTCACGGAGATAAGGGATGTAATATTAGATATTAGAATAAATTTTACACAATCTAAAAAGGACATCCGGGAAGACCACCATATAAAAATGACACTTTTCACAAGTTCCTATAATTTAATACTAGCATATTATAGAATTATATATTTCTATATGTACTATGACACTAGAGTCAATACTTAATCCACCATATGTATGGTCGAATGATCATAATCCATTGGAATATTTTTCATAAGCCCACAATTTTTTCACCTTCGAGCTCTTGGAAATATGTTTCATGCATACACATCCTTTTTTATGAGAGTTATCGAACTTAACGATAAGTATATTGAATACATTAAGGATGTATTTACAAATTATAATTTTAAATCCACTTCAAATAAAACATTATTTCTAATATATAATAGAGAAGTTGTAGGAATAATACAATGGAAGAAGTTCCCATATTTTCTCATATTAATGGTATATTTGATGTGAAAACAATAGATATGACTAATATGTTGGGTGTGGAGCCTGATTTTCATCCTAATTCATAGATCCTTGTTTTAGCTAGATGTATACCCCAGGAAAATTTTACACCCCTACAGCGGGGCCGTTCATTAGGCGGATGATCTGACGGTAGAAGTTATGTTTAGTTTAGGGTTTTTTTCCCTAGAAGGAAACCCCTCGCTTTGTATGAGGGTATTGTATTATAGTTGTGGTTGTATGTGTATTCTGAGAGTGAGGAATAGATAGGGAGACTGTGAGAGAGAACAGAGGATATTATAGAGGATCTGTTGTAGGTTGTGTCTCTCCATTTTGTTGGATAATAGAAAGGAAGGACTAGCTGTTCGGGGTGGACGTGGCCCAAACTGGGTGAACCACGTATATATGTGTCTCTCTGGTTTTATGTGTTTTGTGTGCTTTTGTTTTCTGCATATTTTATGTGTTGCATTGCTCTGTAATATATATTTTTCTAACATATTATAGCTTTAGAGCCTCATGGCTGCTTCATTTTGACACTTCCTTTCTCCTACTTTTCCTCCTTTTTATCATCATCATCAGCTCAAATAAGCATTAAAATGCAATTTTTTTGACATGGAAAGGTCTTTAAACGACATATTTTTCATATTTATTAATGTTCCTTATTATTAGATTAAAGTTTGTATTAGCTACAAATTGACGTAATTCGGTAACTGATCTGCCTTTCTGTAGTCATCTCCATGGTTCGCTGGGTTCTGAGGTGCCAGCAGAGTAATGAAGTATGTGGATAGGTCGAGAGTGATCCCCTAATGTATTTCATCCTATCCATCTGAGCCAAATCATGCAGGGAATTTTCCAGTTGCGTAGTCAAAGGAACAGTCAACATATGCTAAACAAGTGAGCGAGGAGTCCAAGACAATCACACTTCACGATTTGCTTTGCCAAATAGAAAATCATGAAGAAACACGGTACTATTATCTGTTGAAAATTTTAATATAGGATTTTTTAGTATAAATAAGCATAAAAGCCTCAAAACTGTTATACACAGGCTTTTATAAATACATGGAAAAAAACCTGAACAATGCGAAAATTGCAATGCGATTGCGAAGTTTTAAACTCTATTTTTATTCATTTTAATTGAAGAAATATATTGAAGACTTTATGCGCAGCTAATTGTTGGAGTAGATCATTGAAACTTCGTATTTTTGGAGGGCCCTTGATAACAGAGAAGGTTCTATATTTCATGTTTTTCATATAGATTTTTTCATAGCTTTGTTTTATCGTTTGATGTAGTTTCAGTTTATGTTTTCATTTTGTCAAATGATGTATTTTTTTCCAGAATTCCACTTTTCCACTTGAAGTATATGTTTACATAGTCTTCCTTTGTCATTTGATGTAGATTCATCTTCCTTTCAAATTGTTAAAATGCATAACTAATCCATATTTTGTAAAAAATTATACAAAATGCATGTATATCCTAGATTCTCCTAATTCAATTTATTAAATGTCAGAAAGTGAATTAAAAACAAAAATGCCAATTACAATATCATTAAGAAAGTTCAATCACTCACAACACAGATAATTTCCCGGGGAAGGCTTACGGCCAAAAACCCCACTATCTTCTATTGTATATTATATCATGGATCATGAAACAATTACAAAAAAAGCTCCAATCCAAGATTTCTCAGTACATGAATTAATTATTTCACACTGTCATACAAAAATTGCCAAGTTCCTTAGCCAATTTATTGTCTCCAGAAAGCCTATCTCCACTACACAATCCCTGCTGATAGCAATCCCTGAATGAATGCAATCTTGCGTGCCTTGGCTGCGCAATCCTCATGGGCACATCCAATGTGTGTGTGGTTGCATGTGTGCAACTAGATAATGTCAGAACTAATATTTTACTTCCCTTTCACCTAGAAATGAACTGGGTCTCCACGGGATCTAACATGCATGCAGTTAATAATAGTAAATCTTCAGTTGCATGTGAGACCACTGATTGTGAATTAATTAATAATTAATTCACTTGATCTATCACTAGTGTATCTTCAGCTACAACTAGCACAACTGAGTTTAACTCACTTAACTGAGTTAAACTACTTTACAACTTGCACAACTGCACTTCCAACTCTGTTACAACTTTGAATCACTCAGTTACAACTAAGTCAACCTGCATGTCCCACCAACCAACCACTTAACTCCAAATTCCTTTAGCTAACTATTTTTCCACTTCATTTAACTATTTCCTTAGCTAACTATTTTTCCACTTCATTTAACTATTTCCAAGTGCTCATTGAGAATAGATTATAGTTTATTATCCAACTAATATTAAGGGATAATAATAGTAGACATACATCTATAAATAGAAATTCATTCTATAAATAGATTATGCACATACATCTATAAATAGACTTTGAAAATTTATCTACCATAATCATAATCAGGTCATGTTACCTTCTAGTTCTAGGTAAACCAATGATAAAATCCAGTGGAATTACCTCCCAATTCCATTCTAAATAGGCAAAGGGTTCAATAATCCTGCTAGATGATGATGTTTTACCTTTAATTTTTGACATTCTTGGCATTTTCCCAAATACATTGTCACTTATTTTTTTCATATCGAACCAAACAATTCTTTTTTGAGTGTTGAATCGATTTTCGGATAACCAGTGTGAGTTGAGAAGGGCCTTTTATGATTCTCATCAAGTATTAGTTGTTTAAGTATGACCACATTAGGGAAATAAATTCTAGTCCTAAATGTTTGCAAATCATTTTCATTAATTGTGTATTTTTCCTTTTCTACATGACAAACTATATCTTTCGACTTTTCCCAAATCTAATCATAAATTTTATCTTCCAAAGCTATTGTTTTAATTTGTTCTATAAAATCTATTTTAGTACTACTTAATGTTACCTCACAGATTTGCTTCAAACTTTGACTTAGCACGTCAACCTTTTTATTTTCTTTCCCTTTTATATGCTTAATTTCAAAGTGATATTCACTCAAGAAATCCAACTTCATGACTTTTCTAGCATTCATGTCAAGATAACTGAAAAAATATTTGAAGCTAAGATGATCAGTGATTAGAATAAAATTCTTACCAATTAAGTAATGTCGCTACATCCTAAGTGTGTGAATAACGGTAGCTAGTTCCAAGTCATAGACTATAGAAATTTATTAATACTGATGTATTACTGGATTCTCCTGATCTAACAATATTTATCTTCTTGCTAAATACAGAATCCTTCCACTGTTAAACTTGTGGAAATTTAAAACTCAATTGCAAACACATGTGAATAAATTCAATCGCACATAACATAGTTGTTGAACGGGAAATATTAAAGCTAAAAACCCCAACTATCATATATTATGTATATCAATGGATCATGTAATAATCTCATACAAAGCTTAGTACATCAAGCTCTCAGTACAATAAACAATCATTACGCACTGTCATGCAGAAATTTGCATCTCCATGCACCAATTTCTTGCCTCCTAATAGCCTGCCTCCATTGCGGAATCCCTAATGAAGAAGATCTTTGAATGAATTCGAATTTAGCCTTGCCTTGACTACGAAATCCTCATTGGCATCTCCAATGTGTGTCAGATGCATTGAATGCATTACTATAGTCACAACAGATAGTCCATCTCACCCTTTCACCTATCTTTCCACTGGGTCTCCAATGGAACTGACATGCAAGTAGTTAATTGTTGTATTTTTTCAGTTGTTAGTGAGTTATTAGTTGTGAATTAATTTACTAATTAATTCACTTAACTCTCATTAGTGTATCTTTGAGTTGGACTAGATAAAACTATCTCAACTGAGTTTAACTCACTTAACTGAGTTAAACTAATTAAGAAATTTTGTAACTACTCTTCCAACTCTGTCATAATTTTTACACTTCAGTGCTAACGGAGTCCTCCATGCATGAGTCACCAATAACCCTAGGAATTTTGTAATTCCTTTAGCCCAGTGATTTGCCAAATCTGTTCACTGAAATAAAGTGCTCCAAGAGAATAAGTTGATATTTATTGTCAGAATATTATTAAGGGTTAATAATAATCGACATGCACCTATTTTTAGATTGATGATCTATAAATAGACTTTGATCAATATTATAAAAATAGAATTTCATCTATTTTTCAAATTTGATCAACCATCTACAAATAGCGTCCTGCAACTTATAGAATATGCTCACCATATCTAAAAATAGACATACACCTAAAAATAGCCTGCGGGCCCCACTTAGTGAAGGTGCTTACTTTTCACTAAGCTCATCATCTTGTTGAATCTCAACACTCCCTCTCAACAAGATAGGGATTATCCTTCACCCCGATCTTGCCTCTATGGTATTCGAATTTTCTCCTGCTGAGCACCTTCGTCAGAATATCTACATCCTGATCTTCCATAGGAATGTACTGAAGCAACATGATCTTCTGCTGCACACAATATTTGATATGATGATACCGGATATCAATATGTTTAGATCTATCATGAAACAAATGATTAATAGAGATTTTAATGCAACTCTAATTATCACAATGTATCACTGTAGGATCTAAATGTGAACCGAACAAACCGACCAGGATCTTACTCATCCAGATAGCCTCACATGCAGCTTGACTTGCTACCATGTATTCTACTTCCACTGAACTGAGTGCCACGGATCTTTGTTTCCTGCTATACCAAGAAACTGTTGTATATCTGATACTAAAAACCCCTCCTGATGTTCTCTTTCTTTCCATTGGGCTTCCTGCCCAATCTGCATCCGTGAAGCCATGCAACTTCACCTCATCTGTATGTTTGTACCATAAGCCATACTCAGATGTGCCCTTGAGATACCTCAAGACATGCTTTTATGCCTTCCAAAGGAGCTTGGTAGGCTTAACCATCACTTGTGAAAGCTAGTTCACCACATAGCATATGTATGGTCCTGTATTAACTAAATACGTGAGCGATCCCACCAACTGTCGATAAACAGTGGCATCCACTACCTCTGTCGATGTAGCATCATCTTTTCTCCAATTTCCTAGAAGAGGAGTATCCATGGGTTTGTAGTCCTCCATGTGAAACTTACCAAGTATCTCCCGAGCATACTTTCCTTGAGACACAAACAGTTCACCTTCTTGCTGCCATATTTCCAATCCAAGGAAATAATGAAGGAGACCCAAATCCTTCATCTCAAACTCCTTTGCAATATTTGCCTTGCATGAGTGTATCAACTGCTCATCACTCGTTAGTATTAAATCATCAACATCAATAAAAATTATTAAAAGCTTACCCTCCACCACAATTTGGTATAGGTTTGCATCTGCCTCACTGTTGGTGAAGCCAAGTCCAGTGAAATAGTTGTCGATCCGAGTGTACCAAGCACGTGGTGCTTGCTTCAGCCCATACAACACTCTTTTGAGTCTGCACACATGTGACTCACTGCTGAAGATCTCAAATCCTTCAGGCTACTCAATGTACACTTCTTCCTCAATGATCCCATTAAGGAATGTAGTCTTCACATTCATATGATGAATGTGCCAACCCATCTTCACTGATAGATAAAGGATGGTCCTTATGGAAGAATACCGTGTGACAGGTATAAAGGTTTATTCATAATCAATCCCCTCGATCTGTGAGAAGCCTCAGGAAATAAATCTTGCCTTATACTTCTTGACGCTCCCATCAGTAGCTTGCTTTACCTTGTAGATCCATATTGATCCTACAACTGATTTACCCACCAGCCTTGGAACAATCTCCCAAGCATTGTTTCTAAAAATGGAGTCATACTCGTCCACCGTGGCATCTACCCATGTGGGCTCCTGCACTGCTTCTTCAAACGAAGATGGCTCTGTCACAATACACTTTCTCATAAGAGCCATTTATCCAGTAAATTGGTCAGGTGATTTTCTGTGTCTGCGCTGTGATGTAGGGACTCCTACATTCTGTGCTACATCAACCTTCAGTCTCTCAACTTCTGTGGTACACTTTCTACCTGTTTTGATGTTTGGTTCTGCATGAGTGGACTCCTCCACTCCATGAATCTCCTCCTATGGCTGATCCATATATAGAGGCTCATCTTTGGGAACAAGTAGCTCCTCCTCTACATGCAAGTGTAGCTCCCTCTCAAGCGACAACTTCATGGATTTCATCTCATTGAATTTTATATCTCGTCACACCACAGTCACTCAACTGTTTGGAAAATACACACGATAATTATGGGTGTTTCTGTGTACCCCACAAATATCCCAACTTATGTAGTTGCCTCCAGCTTCTTCCGAGCGTCCTTTGTCACATGAATGTAAATAGATGAGCCAAAAATCTTCAAATGAGAAATATCAGGCTTCTTACCAGTAAAAGCTTCTTCAGGTGTACTCATGACAAGTACTCTATGAGGACAACGGTTTTACACATAAACGACAGTGTTGCATGCTTCCTCCCATAAGTGCATCGGTAGGCCCTGGTCATGAAGCATAGCTCATGCAGCACCCACGATCATTCTATTCTTCCTCTTCGTGACCCCATTCTGTTGTGGGTTATGAGGTGCCATGAGTTCTCTTCGAACTCCTTCTTTTCTACAGAAGTCTTTGAATTATTTCGAGATATATTCACCACCATTATCGCTCCGTAGAGCCTTCACTTGCTTCCCCGTCTCCTTCTCCACCAATGCTTTAAACTCATAGAACTTTGAGAATGTTTTGCCTTTCTTCTGCAAGAAGAAGATCTGACATCTAGGAGAATAGTCATCAACAAATATAACATAATACCTGTGTTTTGTTTTTGAAGCAACTGAGAAAATTCCACACACGTATGTGTGAGTTCTCTCCAGGATCACCAAAGCACGGTTCTCCTTCTCATGAAATGTGGTCTTCACAAAATTACCCATAGTACATCCCTTGCACTGATCTAACTGCACAAGAGTACCCTTAGGAAGTCCAATAGAAATATTTTACAAAATATTCAAGGTGCCATGGTGAAGATGGCCCAATCTTCTGTGCCATAATTCACCCTCATCTAGGCTCACCACTTCTTCTGCTTTTCCCATCATTGCAGCGCAGCCATCTACCTCCGGCTTGTAGAGATTCTTAACTCAAATCCCTATCCTATTGGTTTGACCCATTGTTTTATGTCACAGGAAATCTTTTCCCTCGCTGAAAAAAAACGTCATAACCTCTGTCTTCCAAAATTATGACCGAGACCAAGTTCTTCTTCAGACCTGTAACATGCATAACATCTTTCAACAAAAATGTTTTACTTGACTCCCTCTCAAAGGTAATGGTTCCAATGCTAGTCGCACTGTATCTATAATCATCACCCATCTCTATATGCATTTGGAGATCCTCCTCCTCCAAGTCACTAAACAACACCTTGTCTCCTGTTATATGGAAAGATGCACCACTATCAAGATGCCACACCGATCCCATTGCGCTTGAAACCAAGCATGTGGTAAAAGAGAAATCAAGTTCAAATTGTGAGGCTAAGGCCTCACTCACTGCAGCTCCAGCCACCTTCTTGTTCTTTTTTTTCTGTGGGTAGTTACTGGCAAGACGCCCATGTTCATGATAATGAAAACACTTCACTTTGGACAAATCTAGTTTCTTGCCTTTAGCCTCAGATTTTGGATGGGATTTCTTCCCCTTCCCTCTCCTTGTTTTGGCAGCCAAAGCAAAATTATCTTTATCACCATTCTTCGATGAAGATTCATCCCTGGTATTCCTCCTTATCTCCTCCTGCACAAGATCTGACCAAAGTCGCTCCCAATCCAGAAGTTTCTTCCGTCCATTGACAAATTCTTCATAGTTGTGCCAACTCTTCAAAAGCCCAAGGAGAGCCAAGCTCACCAAGTCATCATCCACAACTATAATTCCCACACTTCCTAGCTCATCCCTACATTGGAAAAACTTCGTGAAATATTTTGGAATACTATTGCCCTTCTCCATTTTTATTTTTCTGAGCTTATCTTTCAGCGCCAACTTCCTATGGTCACTGCTACTTTGGAAAAGATCTATCAAAGACTTCCACATTGAAAATGGAGTGGCTTTCCCGTGAAGGCTTGACACAATATGTGTTTGACACCTTCCAACATAATTCTTCTTGTCTTTGCTAGCTTCTTTTTCCATGCGTCAAGTCCTGCAGCATCGCTAGAAGTAGGCTTAGGAACATCGCTATCGATGAACTCCTTCAGTCCATTATCTTCAAGCACCACCTCCATCCTGTCCTTCCAGTCTATGCAATTCAAGCTACCCTCAAGGGCATACTCCAATTGTAACCCATTGAAGGACATTTCAATGTATACTCAACTATCACACCAAGAAATTTCTACAGCAAATTCGAATTGTTCACCAGCATAAAACTCAACACTTATTCACAATTGCAATCTCCAATGAACAATACAGCTCTGATACCATGTAGAAATTTATTAATACTGATCTATTACCAGATTCTCCTGATCTAATAATATTCATCTTCTTTCTAAATATAGAATCCTTCCACAGTTAAACTTGCGGAAATTTAAAACTCAATTGCAAACACGTGAATAAATTCAATCGCACATAACACAGTTGTTTAACGGGAAAGCTTAAAGCTAAAAACCTAAACTATCATATATTATGTATATCAATGGATCATGTAATAGTATCATACAAATATTATCACATCAAGCTCTCAGTACAATCAACAATCATTACACATTGTCATGCAGAAATTTGCATCTCCATGCACCAATTTCTTGCCTCCTGACAGCCTGCCTCCACTGCGCAATCCCTGTTGAAGAAGACCTCTGAATGAATTCGAATTGGCCTTGTCTTGACTGCGCAATCCTCATTGGCATCTCCAATGTATGTCATATGCATTGAATGCATCACTATAGTCACAACAGATAGTCCATCTCACCCTTTCACCTATCTCTCCACTTGGTATCCACTAGAACTGACATGGAAGTAGTTAACTGCTGTATTTGTTCAGTTGTTAGTGAGTTATTATTTGTGAATTAATTTACTAATTAATTCACTTAACTATCACTAGCGTATATTTCATTTAGAATAGATACAACTAGATCAATTGAGTTTAACTCACTTAATTGAGTTAAACTAAATAACAACTCCTATAACTACTCTTCCAACTTTGTCATAACTTTTCCACTTCAGTTCTAACTGAGTCCTCCATGCATGAGTCACCAATAACCCTAGGAATTGCATAATTCCTTCAGACCACTGATTTTCCAAATCTATTCACTGAAATAAATTCCTCCAAGAGAATAATTTGATATTTATTGTCGGATTATTATTAAGGGTTAATAATAATTGACATGCATCTATTTTTAGATTGATGATCTATCAATAGACTTCGCCCAATATTCTAAAAATAGAATTTCATCTATTCTTCACATTTGATCAACCATCTACAAATAGCATCCTGCAACTTATAGAATATGCTCACCATGTCTAAAAATATACATACTCCTAAAAATAGCCTACGGGCCCCACTTAGTGAAGGTGCTTACTTTTCACTAAGCTCATCATCTTGTTGAATCCCAAAATAGACTGCATAATTTCTTTCATGGTACTTTAATTTTTGAAAATTTTAAGCTACCACTTAATCTTCCTTTGTTATTACACCTCCTATCACTTCCAAAGAATCACCAATACTTATTATAAAATATTTTTCAAGATCTTCTATTTTAAGCATAAGTGTAACAATGAGTAGATGCTTCAATTGCTAAAAACTCTCTTGACATTTTTGAGTCCATTCAAATTTAACCCCTTCTTCTACAAGTATATATATAGTAATAAAACTTAGAGAACCTTCTATGAATATGTAATAATATCCCGTGATACCCATAGATGATCTAAGATATGCCACATCCTTGCTAAAATTTCCATACAACTGATATTCTTGTAGGGTCTGTAGCAGTATTTGTAAGTGTTATTTATTCTCCTCCAACGTCTTAGAATAGATCATAATATCATCAATAAATATTAAAATGAATTTATTCAGATACTTACTAAAAACACTATTCATCAAACACATAAAGGTAGTTGGTGCATTCGCAATTCCAAACAGAAGTACCATAAATTCATAGTGCCCATATTTGGTTCTAAAAGTTGTTTTAAGAATATCTTCCTTTTTAATCCTTAATTGATGGTATTTAGACCTTAATTCTATTTTATAAAAAATACTTGTACCTCTCACTTGGTCAAACAAATCGTTGAGTCTAGGAAGTGGATCATTTATTCTTAATTGTTAATTTATTCAACTACATGTAATTAATGCATAATTTGAATGTACTGTCATTCTTTTTAACAAATAAAATTGGTGCTCCTCATGGTGAAACACTCAGTTTGATATACCCTTTATTTAGTAATTCTTGAAGCTGCATTTTTAACTCCATTAGTTCTATCACACTCATCCTGTAAGGTGATTTATACACTAATGTAACTCTCAGTAACAACTCGAGAGAAAATTCAATATGTCTCTTAGGTGGAAGTTTGGGGATATCATTCATAAATTTACGGGGACAAGACCCATATATAGCATGGAATTTCCACATATAAGCTTGTTTTAAAATAACATCACAACCTTCAACTGGGGAAACATCACTTAATACCTCATCTTTGAAGGGATTAACGCCATAAGATAAGCCACATTGTTGTTTGATGCAAATGTATCATCCATCGCTCAAATAACAAATGGTGCACAGCTAGGGTGTGGCATTGTTGACAAGTTATTCTCTTAATAACCTCGAATTTGATTAGGTTCTTCTAGCTCTTAATATTAACAACAAAATGTAGTGGGGCCCACTTCACCCACATTTATGGATGGAAGAGGCACCCCCCCTCCTCAAGCTCCTTTGACTCTTCTGGTTGGATATTTTTATTGAAATGGTAACACTAGGTTATACATCAATTATTTTATTTCATTTATCCTCTTTCAAATCAAAATCAAAGCTAGAGTCTATTTATTTCTCTTTAACATCAATTAACAATTAATATGTCAAGTGACATTCATTAGTGTTATTCTAGGGGATTTTGTGAAACCCACACCACTTTCCAATGTCATTTCTTAACTTCCCATTACTTTTTTTTCCCCTATGAGTTGGGATGGTTGTCTTGAGGTTGGATCTCCTTTCTATGACCCTTATTCTGTGAGTTTAGAATTCCTTTTCAAGGATTATGTTGTAGTGGACTTGTAGACCCAAACTTCCACTTATTCCTCTAATCAATTTTGACAACATATTGATAAACAACTCCTCGTGAGGAGATGTCGAAGAGACTCATCTCCATTTGGATGTACCTATGTAGGCCACTACAAAACTCATAACTAGGTGTTTCTCAGAGTCTCTAATACCCAAAATGATATGCAATGTATACAAAATATTGGTGTACTTTGGCACTGCCTAGTCTCTCTCTTGCCATAGAGTTGTCCATCTCATGTACTAATCATCATAGTTCTATATAGGGCATAATTCCTCCTTTAAGGCATCGAAAAAAGTTTCTTAAGTGAGTTTTTACCAAGTGAGTTATGCCTTGAATATCAAACACTCATCCTCACTATGACTCTCCTAGTAGCCTTCCCACCAATTTAACATGGGGAAGTGCTTTCAAGAGTGTGAAGGTGATATTTTCATTGTCAAAAAAATGTAGATGAAGGAATTTCCTTTTAATATATTTAACCATTTTTCCCAAAGAATTTACATCTACTTGGCCTTCAAATAAGGGGATATCAAAGTTAAATTGTACCTTGTGTTAGCGTAATTTCTAACGCACATGTATGAAAAGAGATCACTTTAGTTGTGTGTGACAAACAACCATAACAATAGAAATGGTTGCTTAACTTCTTTAGATCTGCAATCGATAGTTAAAATAAATTATGCAAAAAACCAAATCTATCTAGTAAAAGAAGTTAAATAGTGAAAAGAAGTAAGAATTGCTCGATGCATCCAATGGACAAGACAAGATATAAATAATTTTGAATATATTATAACACCTGGGAAGGGAAAAAATAATAATGTTATGAGTCCCCCTCTATGGGATGGGTTCTTGGTTGTCCTCAACGCTTCAGATCTAGAAGTTTCTCTCTCTCAATGGTGTAGAAAACCCAAAATGTGATGAACTCTATGGGAGGTCAAGAAGAAAAGAAAGAGTAGCAGCAATGAGAATGATCAAAGCACGATAATGAAAGTGATCAAAGTGAACTATGAATGGAAAACCCTCCTATTTATAACAAAATATTTATTTATCCTTGACAATGGTGCATAATAAAATATTATTAACCAAGATCTATATCTAACCGTTTGGAATATTTTATTATATTTTGTTGGAGGGAAAAGGTATTTAAATTGGTTAAATACCTTTATTTAGAAATAATAAACAAATAGTTGATTTATTTATCATTTCAAGAATGTGGCTAAGGAATAATTAACAAATAGTGATTTGTTTAATTATTTCTAGGTGATTTACTCAAATTTAACAAGAAATAATATCTAAATAATGATTTAATTAATTATTCCTAGATAAAAATAAGATAAATAACGATTTATCTAATTTTTTCTCGTAATTGTGTTAAATATGACTAGGAATATTATTTAAACAATGATTTAATTAATTATTCCTAGAGGAAAATCAAATAAATAAGGATTTATTTAATTATTCTTCACAGGGTTTCTTATTTTAACTAGAAATAACTTAATAAAATATGGTTTAGTAAATTATCTCTTATAGTGAAATCAATTTTACTATGGTAAAATTGGTCTTACATGGTGTACTTTGATCCATCTAATTGTAAATAGTTAGATGGCAAAATTTTGGTGTAATAGATTCCCCCCCAATGTGCAAGCATTAGGAGCTAATCGTATGACTGAAGTATGTTGTAAGAACACAATCACTAGAGAGAGGACAATAACCAAGAGGGTGAGACCTAAAAATGGGGGGACTTAGAGAGAGAGAGATACATAGACAGAGTGAAGCGAGAGAGGACAATAACTGTGGGGGTGAGAACTACAAATGATATAAGTCTCCTTTAATGTGTGGGTACATGTTATTACTGAGGCAAGGGAGACATATCTATGCCCACTGAGATGAAAAAGCACAAAGAATAATGGTGTGCACAAAAAAATGAAACTAGGCAATAAAGTACATGATAAATGGTACATGACATGCTGGCATAAAATGGGCCAGAAAAAAATATAATGGATCCCACATACATACTGCGTCTGGAAAAACTTGAGCTAGGATTGAATACAATAATATCTGAGTACATGAGACATAATAATAACCAAATAAGTCCTGCTAAACAAGAAACGGCTATGAAAATATGAATAGATCACCTGAATGATATATGCATACTATTGGCACTGCAAGCGGCTAGAACCGAATCTATAAAATCTGTGGAACTGCATCTGAGGTTGTAGCATAATTTGAGGTCATCTAGGCATGTTGGGGGCTACCTGAAGGGCCACCCCCTCATGAGCTCTGAAACATCTCACACACACCTGGGAATAACTGGTACAATCTGCTGAATTATTGAACCATCAAATATACGAATCTCGATCATGCTATAATGAGATGAAGCTGAGCGGATGAGAAACAACCAAGTCAAAGGGAAATGATGACTCACTTTGCCTTATCCGAGGCACCAAAAAAGAATGGAAGCTGGTGTTGTGCATGTCAGCCCTTCGATCCAAATTTCTGGCCTAACACTCCTTCCTAATCTTTCAAACCTGTTATCGTGACCAAAAACTTCCATGTGATGCCTATCGTTGACCTCTCCACCTAAAAATACCTTGCATAAAGTTCTAAACCCGCCATTAAAATTTGTATCGAGCCCAGCCCTTGAGGTCTTAGCCCCCTCTGTTTTGATTCCCATGTGACCTGGGCGCAAAATCGTGTGTCAGAGGGCAAGGGGCTTAACGTTCAAAGTTTCGGGCGCATCTGGAGCCGTCGGATTAAAAACCAATCGACGGAGTGGAGCCTTGCTTACCGTGGTGGTCCCTGCGCCCGTACCCGTTGCAAAAACCGGTGGTTTGTTCTGCACCACCTCCGCTCGGCGGGTGGTATTCTCCATGGAGCCAGCGATTCCATTCAATAGGAGCCGCGTGTCCCTCTGTATGTCCCGAAACCATTTTCATTTTGCGCATTATCGTTTAGTCGTAAGCCGCGCAGCGAAATCCATCACCACCGTCCGATCTTAGAGCCTCCATCCAACGGTGACTATCCTCCGAAGCTGCACACGTTTCAACCTACGTCCATCGCATCCCTGGCCCACCACTTCATTGCTCTCCGATGCTTTTAAAACCGTCGATCTCATTCAGAGATCATGTGGCCCATAATCACTCACATTCTTCCCGCTAGACAAAGTCCTCCGCCATGTCATCTGTTCCCCTTGGTTGTTCATACGCCTACATGTCATCACCCCGCGTACCCATTGTATTTCCATTCTTGCCACCTATATACATGCACTGCATCCATATTCATCGTTTTTTATTTGTACATTATGTTTTACGTGGAAAACTTACATCCTGTCTGTTTACCAAAACCTCTCTGTAATTCCGCCATCACCCCGCATGTTCTTGCCATGTAGCCATATCATCGATGCCACCACTGTCTCCACCTCCACTCCCCTTACACCTGTGTCTGGTTTTTCTAATATATTTGCGAGTTTTGCAGGTTTATATGGAGGAGCTGCCGCAATATATCGCCTCCGTTGCAGAGGCCAAGATCTTCTCTAAGGACAGTCTTTAAGGGCAGAAATTTAAGAACAAGGCTGGCGGTGGTTGCTATGATATGACCTCATTAATGGAAGCATAAATAAAATCCATTGAACCCTAAAGACGCCTGCAGAGGGAAAGTTACACAGCAAGAAATATTAATTGGGCGGCATACAAATATCAATGAAGATCGAGAAAGCCAGTGCCCAGCCTTATGATTTTGAATTTTAATTCAAAGATTGGAAGACCGAGAGTACCATGCACAAACAAAGGCAACCTCAAGGTTTTATTGCAGTAGATTTTTCTCTTCCAGTCAAGTACAGAACATTTGTATATTTTATTCTTTGTGTCTTGTTAAGAGTAGATTTTCATCCCCAACATTTATTCCATAAAGCAGCAGCAGAGTACTTGCACCAGTTCAGCACCGTCAAACAGCATAGGCAGGTTTTTCCTCACCAATTTGTTTTAATGAGTCAATTTAATGTACATTACCTACCTCATTCTCTAGAGTTTTCTGTCTTTCCTATAAAAGCCAAGAAAAAATACATTGAAAGGGTTCCAGATTTCTATCAGCAAACTTTGCAGTGAAAGGCTTTTTTATACATCTTGTAAAGTTTCTGTATGAAGGCTTAGAGCCTGTAGGGTTTCAGTGAGGAGGAGTTATAACTGTAATGAGGATTCTGATCTTTGGTATCCCACAATATGTAATATTTTCTTATGTGTTAATATAATATCTTGTTTCATGCTATTTATCTTCTTGTATCATGTTTTAGAATGCGAGTGGCTCACTGGTCTTAAGTAAGGATTCATCCTAGTTGGTGCCCATACTTGGATTAGTCAAGCGCTTTAAATAGGCCTAGTCATGATATACTGTTCCATGTTCATTTCATCCATATTTTCTGCTATATTAGTTACTCGAGGAGGGTGCTTTTAAAACGCCATTGTCATGTATGGATTCTTAGTTGGATAAGCCCATATGTGGTTTTGTTGTGTATCTGGGTATCAGCCTCATGCTAACTAGTATCTTCTTCATGTTCCTTCACTGCATCCACTTTCTGATATTTGATTTTTGTGGCATATTATTTGAACTGGCCCTCTTTGCAGTAAGCTGTCTCTTAACTGTCTGATGCTTTTGTATTGGAGTTTTGCATGTTGTTCCTACATTATTCTTATCTTTGTATCAGCTTCTGAGAGGGTTTGGTCCCATTCAAAATCACTTCCCTTGTTTTAAAAGAGATAGCAGGAGAGCTTTTGGCTAACACCCAAGTTATATTATTATGAGCTCCTTGCTATGATAAGATGTCCTAGGCACTGGTCTATGGCAACTCTAGACTGTCTCTAGGAGGGACAGAATTGTCTACAACATCTTTCTGGCGCCATTGCCGGGGACGAATTTAAGAATATCAATTTCCCTGGGCCTCGACAAATCATATTCACTCTCTAATCAGGTGAGCATAGAGGGTTGAAGAGTTGCGTATCTCTCACTTTGGCGACTCCACTGTTGTTTATTTGATAAATCTATTGGTAGTCCTGGCTCCTCGAAAGTCACATCTGAGGTCAGATACTGCTAAGTTAAAGACATCTTTTGTGCCTGACCCAGAAAATATTATACATAGAAGAAGTTGGAGAGAAAGACAATCAGCCCGTGTTGAAATCCCTGAGTTTTATCAAGAAGATTATCCATCCTCTTCTTCTCAAGAAATTCCAGTAGAAAATCCTGACTTTACTAAAGAAAATCCTGAATATTACTCAGATAGCCCACCCAGGGGAAGTGCTAGAACCAAAGAAAACCTTCATCTCACCCCTGAGGCTGAAGAAGTTAAAGAAATCACAGAAGTAGCTGCTGTTAACCGTGAATTGTTTCCATCTACACCTCAGGTAGCTGTACAATATATTCCTATTGTTATTCATACCCCACTTCCACCTCCTTCTCCTCCTCCATTTGTACATCAGATCATTGCACAACCCCCACCTCCTCCAATGGCTAATGTTCCTGCTTTCCTATTAAACAAATACGCTCCACTGGCCTTACCCCAAGTGCTAAATGATATGCCACAGGATTATTTGAAGATTTTGCCTAGATTTAATGGAGAAAATGATATTGATGCTCAGAAACATCTTGAGACTTTCTGCTCCTTTGCAGAGAAATTTAATGTTGAACATTTAGATGTAGTCTTAATATTGTTTGTTTAATCTCTTGACAGTGAAGCCAGAAAATGGTTTAGAACATTGGCAGACCGCTCAGTCACCACTTGGGAAAAAATGGAAGAAGTTTTTCTCAGGAAATGAGGAGAAAAGAAAGATCATGGAATGTGCCTCACTGAATTCAATACTTTAAAGAAGAAACATAATGAGGGAGTGGCAGAGTTTATCAAAAGATTTAATAAGCTGTATTTGAGCCTGCCTCCTGAGATAAAGCCTCACCAAACTACTGCTAAGGTGGTTTTCATAGCAGCCTTTGATTCAGATTTTGGCTTCTCTCTGAGGGAAAGGAAACCTGCTACTTTAGATGATGCTCAATCAGATGCTCTTGAATTATAAGCAAACTTTGCCTCCACTGGGAAATTAAAAGGAAAAGTTGAACACGATACTAGGAGGAGAGGCAAAGAGGAGGTATCTACCTCAAATCAGGACAAGGCTTCTGACAAGATGGATGAAATAAGCAAAATGATTAAGAAGATGGTCAAGCTTGAATTAGAGGCCAAGAATTCAGCCCCCAAGAATTTCTACAATGCTCCAAACAGAGGTTACAATCCCTAGTACAAGAGACCACCCCTGTAGATATTGCCAAGGGATCCAAAATAACAACAAGATCAGGTATCACACCCATTATACCTGGAAGGTCCAGTAGATGACTCCACTGAAGATGCTGCCAATGAACTGGAAGATTCAAATCTTTCTTTCTCAAACCATGATGAAATGGAATGCCCATTGCAAGAAGAAGAAGAAGCAGCAGAAATTGACCATTATTGTAAACAATTTAATGATTTCATGCAAGCACATTTCAATAGAAGATACGATCTGAAATCTTCAAGGAAGCGGACCAGAACTCAAGATAGAAATGAAGAGTCCAAATAAGTCTCAATAGAAAAGTCCCCTTCTCCTTTCAATTTGTAAAAAGAATTTGAGAAGATCCAAATCCCAGTCCCCTTGACTGAACTATTGAAACAACCAGCATATCAATCTCAAGTCACCTCTTTCATGCTTCCTCCAGAAGCAGCACTCACCCCAGATAATATCAAGCACTGGAAGGTATTTGAGGATGAAGAACAGATGATGGGATTCCTAGAAATAGAAGGTGAATTCTCCAACATGGAGATTGATGTTGATGAAAGAAATTTGACACCACTTTATAGTCAAAGAAAGGAGGAAGGAAATTCGGTGGAAGACTTTAACCCATGGAATGAAGAAATCAGGTTGTTGGAGATTATGTTGAATAAATATGATTCAATATAAGAAGAAGAGGAGGAGAGCAAAGAAGAGATTCTTGAGCAAGATGAAAACAGTGAGCTTTCTCTTGAAAAAGAGGAAATAATGGAGCAAGCCCTTGCTCAAGAATTCATGGATCTTTTCACAGAGCTCAGCACAGTAGAGCAGAATATACCAGAGCTCCAAAAGGACTCAGCTCCAGTATACGATGAGTCCTCTAGTTTAGAGAATGAAGGAGATTCTCTCTCTCAAGAGAGTCTTCTTCTCGATCCAGTGAAAAGAGATAAAATCCTGGTTGAAGCCTGCCTGTCAGATACTCTTAACTAGGCATCATTTCATGATCCTTATGTGCATTTCCTACAAACATTTGAAGAAGGATCAAGGGTCCTTTCTAGCAGCATGTTGCCAGCAGAGAGAAAAAATTTCAAAGCTGCTATTGTGGAACAAAAAGAAGAGATCCCACTGCCTTTCAAAATACAAGAAGAAGGCGATCAGGCTTTCAAGAGCCATATTGAAGACAACAGTGGGTAAAGTAAGTTCCAGACAAAAGAAAAGCTGGACATGGAAATTGACAACATCAGAAGACTGATGATGAAGGTGTCTCAGAAACAGCAGATAGCAGCAAGAAAGCAGAAAAAATTTGGCAATGGAAGAACAAGAACAGAAAGTGAAAGCATAGCTGAAGGCAATTTGCAGAACAAAATATGGAAACATAGAAGGGTACAGTTGAAGAATAATGCAACTAATGGATACCAGCAAAGAAAAGTATGGGACCCAGGAGGCAAAGACAACCTGGTGTATTATATTGTACATTAGTTTTATTTTTTGTTTCATCATTATTTTTAATAATGTGTGTGTGCTGATGAATTATAAAATGAAAACTATAGGTGTCGAAGAGAATAATTCACATAGAATGATCAGAAGGTTTGCAAGTTCTCGACATGTCCAAGGATGAACATGCCGTCCCCGGATGGAGCCGATGTTGTGCATGTCAGCCCTTCGATCCAAATTTCTGGCCTAACACTCCTTCCTAATCTTTCAAACCTGTTATCGTGACCAAAAACTTCCATGTGCTGCCTATCGTTGACCTCTCCGCCTAAAAATACCTTGCATAAAGGTCTAAACCCACCATTAAAATTTGTATCGAGCCCAGCCCTTGAGGTCTCAGCCCTGTCTGTTTTGATTCCCATGTGACCTAGGCGCAAAACCGTGTGTCAGAGGGCAAGGGGCTTAACGTTAAAAGTTTCGGGCGCGTTTGGAGTCGTCGGATTAAAAACCAATCGACGGAGTGGAGCCTTGCTTACCGTGGTGGTCCCCGCGCCCGTACCCGTTGCAAAAACCGGTGGTTTGTTCCGTACCACCTCTGCTCGGCGGGCGGTATTCTCCATGGAGCCAGCGATTCTATTCAATAGGAGCCGTGTGTCCCTCTGTACGTCTCGAAACCATTTTCATTTCGCGCATTATCATTCAGTCGTAAGCCGCGCAGCAGAATCCATCACCACCGTCCGATCTTAGAGCCTCCATCCAACGGTGACTATCCTCCGAAGCTGCACGCATTTCAACCTACGTCCATCGCATCCCTGGCCCACCACTTCATTGCTCTCCGATGCTTTTAAAACCGTCGATCTCATTCAGAGATCGTGTGGCCCATAATCACTCGCATTCTTCCCGCTAGACAAAGTCCTCCGCCATGTCATCTGTTCCCCTTGGTTGTTCGTACGCCTACGTGTCATCACCCCGCGTGCCCATTGTATTTCCATTCTCACCACCTATATACATGCGCTACATCCATATTCATCGTTTTTTATTTGTACATTATGTTTTACGTGGAAAACTTACATCCTGTCTGTTTACCAAAACCTCTCTGTAATTCCGCCATCACCCCGTATGTTCTTGCCATGTAGCCATATCATCAACGCCACCATTGTCTCCACCTCCACTCCCCTTGCACCTGTGTCTATTTTTTCTAATATATTTGTGAGTTTTGCAGGTTTATATGGAGAAGGAGCTGCCGCAATATATAGCCCCCGTTGCATAGGCCAAGATCTTCTCTAAGGACAGTCTTTAAAAGCATAAATTTAAGAACAAGGCTGGCGGTGGTTGCTATGATATGACCTCATTAATGGAAGCATAAATAAAATCCATTGAACCCTAAAGACGCCTGCAGAGGGAAAGATTACACAGCAAGAAATATTAATTGGTCGGCATACAAATATCAATGAAGATCGAGAAAGCCAGTGCCCAGCCTTATGATTTTGAATTTTAATTCAAAGATTGGAAGACCGAGAGTACCATGCACAAACAAAGGCAACCTCAAGGTTTTATTGCAGTAGATTTTTCTCTTCCAGTCAAGTACAGAACATTTGTATATTTTATTCTTTGTGTCTTGTTAAGAGTAGATTTTCATCCTCAGCATTTATTCCATGAAGCAGCAGCAGAGTACTTGCACCAGTTCAGCACCGTCAAACAGCATAGGCGGGTTTTTCCTCGCCAATTTGTTTTAATGAGTCAATTTAATGTACATTACCTACCTCATTCTCTAGAGTTTTCTGTCTTTCCTATAAAAGCCAAGAAAAAAGACATTGAAAGGGTTCCAGATTTCTATCAGCAAACTGTGCAGTGAAAGGCTTTTGTATACATCTTGTAAAGTTTCTGTATGAAGGCTCAGAGCCCGTAGGGTTTCAGTGAGGAGGAGTTATAACTGTAATGAGGATTCTGGTCTTTGGTATCCCACAGTATGTAATCTTTTCTTATGTGTTAATATAATATCTCGTTTCATGCTATTTATCTTCTTGTATCATGTTCTAGAATGCGAGTGGCTCAGTGGTCTTTATTAAGGATTCATCTTAATTGGTGCCCATACTTGGATTAGTCAAGCGCTTTAAATAGGCCTAGTCATGATATATTGTTCCATGTTCATTTCATCCATATTTTCTGCTATATTAGTTACTTGAGGAGGGTGCTTTTAAAACGCCATTGTCATGTATGGATTCTTAGTTGGATAAGCCCATATGTGGTTTTGTTGTGTATCTGGGTATCAGCCTCATGCTAACTAGTATCTTCTTCATGTTCCTTCACTACATCCACTTTCTGATATTTGATTTCTGTGGCATATTATTTGAACTGGCCCTCTTTGCAGTAAGTTGTCTCTTAATTGTCTGATGCTTTTGTATTGGAGTTTTGCATGTTGTTCCTACATTATTCTTATTTTTGTATCATCTTCTGAGAGAGTTTGGTCCCATTCAAAATCACTTCCCTTGTTTTAAAAGATATAGCAGGAGAGCTTTTGGCTGACACCCAAGTTATATTATTATGAGCTCCTTGCTATGATAAGATGTCCTAGGCACTGGTCTATGGCAACTCTAGACTGTCTCTAGGAGGGACAGACTTGTCTACAACAGCTGGAACCAAGGTACACTACCCTCTAGACCTTTCTTCTGGAATGAATGTGTTGATGTCGACAGAAGGAGGTCTGCCATAGGTGCGGCAATGAGGAATCCTCAACTAAGGCACAAGGGGTCATAGTAAAGTGACCGTTGGACTAACACTAGGGATCATTATGGAATAGGGGATACAGAGTAGCAGACAGATGACTTCCCCTGTCAAAGCATAAAAGGAATGGATGACATGGTAGTGACTGACTCGACTCCGGAGGGGATGGGGGAAAATATGACTGGAGGCCAAAATGGGTGGCACGAGAGAGAGACAAGGTGAAAATGGATGGAATACTATAACAGGAGGCAAAGGGACTCAGGACAGACTCCATGAATGTGATGATGACTCAACTCGGATGCTTTGAACAAGGGTGACTCAATGATGCTACTCCACAGAATAGGTCAAGTGGGGACTATAAAAAAATGAGCAAAAGATGGTTACTCATGACATAAATCAACACACTTGTTGACAAGTATGAAGGAAAAGCGGTGCCCCAAGTACAAGCAGTGAAAGTGAATAAATCTGATTTTAAGAGGCAAAAAAGTGACCCTTCTTGGAAAAATGGCTTTTTGGTGAAGTGTTAAATTACCAAAAACAAAAGGATACCCATTACAGTGCTCGGTGAGAGCTTTCCAATGGTGGTGACAACTTGTTAAACTGAGCTAGGGTTTGGTCGCAATTGTCAAAATAAAATTTAGGGTTTTTCTTTTAATAAGGTGATTTCCCTGCAATTTGATTCATTTGGTAGTGGAGCTCTAGTGAATTTTGAGAGGAGGAGAAGACCCTAAATGTTGCGGTGATCATAGTGGAAAAACCAACCATTGAAATCAGGATTTTTTAGTTGCAGGTAGGTGGCCTAACCTTACTCTTCATTTTTAGAGGTTTAGTTTTTCAGATTAAGTGCCCAAAGCTTAGGAACAAACCTCTACCTCTCCTCACGGTCAGCTCGCACCTTCTGGAGCTTGTATTGCGACCTGACTCATAGTTTCGAGAGGGGAAAAATTTGAGGTTTCAACTGTAAAGGCTAAAAAGTACCAGTTGCGTTGAAGGTGAGATTTGGGCTATTTTTTGGCTAAGGATCGAGACTTGATGGTTTATGATGTAGTTTAACTTCTTTGATCTGAAAAATATGATGGTTTTGTGTAGGTATGGAAGATTTAAGGATCAGCAGGTGAGAGAGGGATTTGGATGCACTTCGTGCTGAGATATAGGGAAATTTGGTGGTACGAGGAGCACTTGCAAGGTGTTGTACCTTAAGATACAATCCCTTAGCTATATAAGGAATATGTACTTAAGACATTTATATTATTATGTCACAGAAATATTTTCCTTTGCTTAATCACCCTTGAGCATTAAAACCTCAAATATCAAATATAATGAATGTCTCACAATGCTATCATTTGCTGATGTTGAATGAAATGACCTAAAGAAAATGAAAGAAAGAAGCCCAAACTAATATGCTGTTACACATAATATATCACCTCAAACTCCAGAGGAATTATACGAAGGAAATAGTTAAAACGAAGGAGCACCAATTAAGGGTTTTAACTCTTGCTTACATAAGTAAAAAGAGACCTGCAACTCATTACTTCATCTTATTCAAAGATAGAAAACACAAAATGTAAACTTGAATACATATCAACATAAACAGATGCCAGAAAATTGTTTCTCATTCATTAATCATTTGAAATCTCTGAGTACAAAAATTGCAATCTTGAAGGTCCAAAACTAGGAACCTTCCTTCTTCTGAACTATTACATTAAATACAATAAAAAGCAGTTTGAAACTGCTATAACTGATCCTAACTACCTCAACTTATGAGGACTTCGTAAGCTAGCTTATTACATACCCTCAAAACGTCTAATTACAATTGCATCATCTTTGAAAGAGTACAATAACATAAAAATTAACATCCTAATCTATATGTTGAATGTGAATTGACGACGATGCTGCTACATTTCCTGGATCAGCTGATTTGTCTTTTTTCGAAGTCAAAGGATCCTTTGGAAAATCCGTCATCCAAGCTTTTCACTTCTTCCATATCTCTACTTTTGTTCTGGGTGAATGTACGAGGTTGTGATACTCCAATCTAAAAGCAGTAATTCGATTGAAAGATGGCCTTTTTGCAATTAGGGTTTTTACCAACCACAGCAGCTGAAAATGTCTCTGAAGAAAGTTGATTATTGTTGCTCCCTTAAGCACTTGAGTCTTTTCATGTGAATTGTCAACTTTACTTTTTTTTAATATTAGTAAGTTTTCATAAGAATCCCATGACAACAGACCTCCTCCAAGTCCCCAACATGAAGGCAGACTTGCTCTTGTCACCTTGTCAAATGACTTATCAAATTGACTTACTGCTTATTTAATTTCTATCAACTTCTTTTCTGTAGCCTTCCTCTAATCATTCTTGACAATCATCTTATTGATCTCTACTGCATATAGGATTCTATCTTTAATCTCGTTTTCTTCTAATTCTTGATCTTTTTTTGAATTAATAAAGTCAATGAATCTTCTTGCCCAAATAGCCCTATTGATTGTCCTCTATTTATCTATCATGACTTGTTCTTCAAATTCCTTGATGAGACTTTTCTCTTCTGCAACCACCATCAAAAAGCTCCAAATTGACTTCATTTCTAAAATGATATCATTCCAAATGATATCTTTTGTTTGTATTAAAGATATGTTCCCTTTAAATTTCTCTTTGATACTTTTAATCTCAGCATTAGCATTCTGACTGTCCATTTTGTATTTACTGGCTTCATTTTCTACAGCTTGAATAATCTTTGATGCAGTCTCCAAATCTACTTGAGCCTTTTTCCGATCTCTTTCTGCCATCTGCAACTCAGTAGTCAACTGAGAAATCTATGCTAGTGGGTCTTCATTACCTATTGGAAAAACAAAAGTACAAGAATGATTGTCAATATGATTTTGCAGTGACAGTGCAATTTGCTTTAACTTAGAGATTTCTTCCTCCTTTTGCATGGGTTTTTGTAGAAGATTTTATTTCTCATTCTCTACCTTTGCAACCTCTGCAGCCATTGAATGCTCTCCTCTAGGAAATTTTAACTTTTTCTTCAATATAGATATCTCTACTTCACCACTTTGCAGAAGTTTATGCACATCAATCCTATCATTAGGGTCCACTCCAATCTTTACTATGATTTTCTTCAGCTTCTCATTCTGAATTGTTAAAGCCCTAGAGTTGGCTTTCTCTAAATTTAACTGCTTAATTACTTTTCCAAGCATATTCTTTGCCTTAATTTCCATCGCATTAGTCTTTTTCAGGTCATTTACAATCAACTGACTTGTTTGCATATGTAGGTTCACCTTATCCAGTAATGGGATTTTCTTCACATCTACAGTCATATTTACAGTATTAAAATTGTTAGAAGAACGAATTGACATATCTGAGGGATGTGATAGGGAAATCCTAAATTGTTCTTTCTCAAGATCCATGGCAGTTAAAAGTCTTGTTTGATCTGGAGCAATTTTATATTCAGCTTGGACCTCCATGCTGGCCTTCATCTTCTGGTTCCTCTCTGAAATTTGGGCAAACATCTATTTGATCAGAGGCACTTGTTCATGAGTGCTCTCATGTCTCCTGGGTGAAGCAGGAACATTTTTTTACTCTCCCAACTGTAAGGAAAAACTAGGTTGAGTATATGTAGGTTCTTCATTAAATTTTTCCCTCTTCTCAGCTCCCTACTCCTCATCCTCTAAATCAACCACTGTTTCTTTGCCTCTTTTACTTGATTTTTCTGAAATGACAGGAGTCTGAATATTTGAACCCGTTGAACTCATAACACCTTTACTTTCCATCTTCTCTAAATCTGGCATGATTTCATGAATGAAAGTTGAATACCCATTATCAATTCTTCTATTGGAAATAACACTGTGAGGGTCATAAGCCCACTTTTCCCCTAACAGAAAATGCATCTCATCTAGCATTCTAGTAACTTCTTCAAATGCCTGTCTCATATTAACTATGAAAGGACCTACAGTCATGGGCAGTTTGAACATATGCCCCTTTTTCATGGGCACATAGTGAATTTGATCAACATTTAGACTTTGTCGAACAAACTCCAAAGCAAATAGCCTCATGGGTACAAACACTAGAAGCCTATAAGGCTCAACGCTTGCCCCATACAATCTAATTTCGGAATAATCCTAAAAACAAACCAATCTCCAAATTTATAGTTTGCCCCTAAATGCAAGAATTCCTAAGCTTTGGGTATGAAACAGGGGGGAAGGAGCTCCATTCAAAACTTTATATGCAATTGACGTGAAATAACTGGAAAAATCAAACAGTCTAGTTTTATTTTGTTCTCTTCTTACTATATCTATCCAGAACACTATTGATTGCCTCTTCTTATTCATATCCATAATATTTATACCTAGATGCATGAATTCCTCCACATTTTGATATAAGAACAAGTAAATAATTAATGAAGGAAATCTGAAAGAACTCGTTAACGATAAGATCATGAATTGTGAATTGACAGCTTCTTGCCAATAGGATGGAATATCCAGCACCATTCCTGGCTTCATCATCATGGCAAACATCCCCAAGGCTAATTTATCAACTGTGTTGTCATCATCTTTACCCAGAATCTTTGCAATGTTGCTCAGTATTGGCTTAACCTCAGTATCAAAAATCTCCATAGAAAAATATTTACTGTCAAGCTAAAATTGTTGCGTGTTAGGCTTTAGAAAATGAATAAACTGGTTAAAATCTTGACCTGCAAGGCTGTCATAATACGCTACCAAAGAATCATCAAAGAATTGAACATATGACTCTGATTCAGGGTAACAAAGGGCTTGGCGAATTAGCTGGGCAGACACTTGAGAAACATTCTCTCCCTGACAATTCATCATAAAAAATTTCCCAGGATACATAACAGATACCAACCAATATATGAATTTAGGAAAACGATGGGTTTTAGGGATACATGTAGACAACACACCAGACTTTGCCATGGCAGTATAAACTGGGGAAGCTTTGTCATTCAAGAGAAATTGCTGGTAAAACGGAAGGTTAACCAAGGAACAATTGGTGTCTTGGATATCCCTCTCGGTATCCATGAGAGGGATATGACTATTAGAACTCGACAATGACGAGCGTTTAGCCATGATTCAGAATTATGAAAATGGACGACTTACAGGGTGGCCAATTCTTGATAGGGTGACAGAAAACTGAACAAGACGCAACACAAACCAATTACAAACATAAACTTAATCCCAAATGGCTTCGGAAAGAATGAAAATTTCATTTAAATAGGTGGCATGGCTTTAAAATTAAATGTTGACAAGATGTGCCAACGAACCGTTAATTTCACCTGATGTGGAAAAAAACTGTAACCAACTCAGCACCTTACGTCACTGTGGGGGGTCTCGAAGTACGGAGAATTATTTTGGCTTGTGCCCCCGCAATCAATCTCCATCGCTCATCTGTGTTGCTCCTGCAGTCAACCCAGTCAACTGCGGAGGCACCCTTCATATTAATTCATGCGCTAGTAGTGCCCGTGGGTTGAGTCTTTTGTTCGGAGTTCAAGAAATCATCGCATCCCGCTCGATAAAATAATCAACCTTTAAACTTTACGTCAAGACCCATTTTCGTAAAGTCAAAAGTATTTAAACTTTTAACTCTAATACAACGAACACAAATATTTTTATGCTAAAGTATAAGAACTTTAATACTTTAACATATTTTTAACAATTTTCTATGTTTTTTCTTTTATATTTTCAAAATTGAAAATAAAAGGATATTGCAAATGATCCACAACATCTGGCTCCACCTGGGGATAGTGTTTTTTGCCATGAAACACTAAGAACCTACAGATCAGTGCCTTCACTTCGGTCATGGAGTCAAATGATGTTTGATGAAAAATGTACAATGAGGAAAACCAAATATGTACAATGATGAACCAATTATTTTTAGTGTTGGAAATAATGTTTCTGATACTGGCCATTCACAGGCAGTCCTACTGCTTCTCCATCAAGATATTCCAGCATAAAAGTATGATTTGACCTAGCTTCAGTGATTTTGTAAGGGCCATACCATAGAGGATCAAACTTACCGTGCTTCCCCTTCTCCTCTCTTTTGGTTTCCTATCTTAATACCAAATCTCCAGTTTGGAACATAATCTCCTTTGCCTTCCTGTAAAAAATGGATTTCATTTTCTCTTGATATGTGACCAAATTGTCCTGACTTTATTTCTGCTTTCACTCAATTCCATTACCTTATTTAGCCTTCTTATCAATGCATTAGGTTTCTCTTGCGCTTCTTGAAGAAAAGAAATTACTGGTCTTGCTAACTGAGTGGGAAACAAAGCTTGAGTACCATATACTAACTCATAAGCGGACTTACCAGTAGATCTTCTGGTAGTCATTCTCCCTACCTATAGAGTGAATATCAGCTTTGAGTCCCAATTATTCTGATTCTCATTAATTGTTTTCTTCAAGATCTTGACCAATGTCTTGTTAGATGATTCTGCTAATCCATTCCCTTAGGGATGATATGTTGTGGAATGAGACAATATCACATTATAAGTTTGAAACAAATTTATGAACCTGACTGAGTTGAATACCTGAGCATTTTCTGTTACAATTTTCACTGGACATACAAACCTGCTGAAAATATTCTCTTCCAAAAACTTCATTACTACCAAATCATTTTCTTTTCTGGTAGGAATCGCCTCCACCCATTTTGTAAAATAATCAATGGTAGTAAGAATCCACTTAAAATTCCCGCTTGATGGTGGAATAATTTCTCCAATAAAATCCTATCCCCATTGTCTGAAGGGTTCTTCAATAAAAACAGGGAGAAGAGGTAAAGGAGCTAACCTTTTCTTTTGTACAAACAATTGGCATTTCTGACAACTTCTAACAACTTTATATACATCAGCAAATAAATAAGGCCAATAAAAACCGGATTTAAGAATATTATGAGCAGTCACTTTCCAACTATAATGATCTCCACACAAACATTCATGGTACTCTTTGATAACTTCCATTGATTCTCCTTCTTTCAAACATAATAATAAGACACCAGCAGGATCTTTCCAATATAATTTAGCATCAATTATAATATTAGGTTGAGCTTTAAGTTTCAGGGCTCTGTACTTTGCTCTATTGATTGAGGGAGGGCAAGAGAAAAAACACAGATAGTGAATAATATACTTATACCAGTCTGAGCAGAGAAATTTGTACTTGATTGTTGACTTTGTTTTAATCTGATTTGTCTCCTCAACCACTTCATCTAATGGTGCAAGCAAATTAATTCCCAGAATTTGGAAATTAGACTCTGTTAGCAATTTAGCTAATCCCTGTCCCTTGACTAACTTAGTAGGCTTAATGTCCAAATCATACTCTTGGATTTTGGAAATCCATTTTCCTCTTTTCCCCTCCACATCACTCTGAATCAACACATCTTTTATAGCAGAATTAGGTACATATTCTACTATTTGAGAATGAAGTACATAGGTCCTAAAAGCTTTCAATGATTTAAATAAAGGATATACCTAATTCTCCAGGATGTGATATGTGAGTTCTGCATCTCTGAGGAATTTACTGAAAAATGCTACTGGTTGCTCTTAACCTTCTTCGTTCTTCTGTAACAACACAGCAGTGATAGTGGAAGGTGATGAAAATGAAAAAATTTGGAAAGGCTTTAGATAATCTAGACTAATCAAAACTAGAGCTTCTTGAAGAGCCTCTTTAATTCTGCCAAAGGATTCTCTTACATCTTTGTCCCATTTTACTTTAGCATTTTTCTTTAACATATCTATTATTCTTCTGACAATTTCAGCACAATTTGGAACAAATCTTCTCAGAAAATTAATTTTCCCTAGAAATCTTTGGATACATTTCTTACTTCTAGGCAATGGAATTGTTTGTATAGCCTCAACTCTTTCTATATCAGTTTTCACTCCTTGATTTGAAACTATATGTCCCAAAAACTTACCTTCTTCTAAAGAAAACAAGGATGTCTTAGGATTCAATGATAATCCAGATTTTCTACATTTCAAGAAAGCTTTATGCAGGTGCTCCAAGTGTTCATCATCAGAACCTGAAAAATAGTCACATCATCCAAATATATGACTACAAATTTGTCACCCACAAAAGCTATATTCATTTCCCTCTGGAAAGTAGCTCCTGCATTCATGAGGCCAAATGGCATCCTGGCATACATGAATGTTCCCCAGGGTGTGGTAAAGGTTGTTTTCTTTTGATCTTCCTTCTCAACAACTACTTGGTTGTACTTAGAGAAACCATCAACCATGGATAACCTATAAGCCCCAGTCACTTTCTGTAGGATATAATCCATCTTTGGCAAATGATAATTATCCTTCAAGGAAGCTCTATTCAAATTCCTGAAATCTACAAACAATCTTATCTCTCCATTTTTCTTCCTAACTGGAACTAGATTTGAAACCCACTCTAAGTATCTGAGTGGGACTATGATTTTTTCTTGTAAAAGTTTCTTTACCTCTTTTTCAATTGGGGCAAGTAACAATTGATTAATCTGTCTGAGCTTCTGCCTGTGTGCCTTAACCGCATATTTCAGTGGTATTTTATGCTGAATAATATTCAAATCATAAGTATTTAAATCTTCATATGACCATGCAAACACATCCATGAACTTTTTGAAAATATCTACATACCTTTCCTTATAATCCTTAGGAACTCCTTTAAACAACTTGACCATTTTGGGCTCTTGCTGAGTTCCTAAATTATAGTCCTCTATTTCTCCATCTTGAGATACTTTCTTCTGGTTCACTGCTACATCATTAGAATCAAATAATATTTCAAGAGGAACCAGGCCTCTGGGCAATATATTATCCTTCAACTGAATTATCTTTTGATCAACAACTGTTTGTTTCAGGTTTCTAGGCACATCATTTTGATAATTTTGTTCACTTTCTAGATCAATTTCATTGTCTTCAAAATTTCCAATCATTGTTAAAAATTGATTGATCTGCTCATCATCCTCAAAAATCTACCAATGCTTTACATTATCAGGAATTTAAGGCCTGTGTCTCAACACAACCTGGATTAATTGGTTGCTTAAATGTATTGGCTGCAACTGCCAGTGAATCTGCCATTCTATTTTTTTCTCTTGGAATAAACTGAAGATTAAAGACTTCAAAATTATTTTCAATTATATCCCACACCTCATTTCTATAAGATCTCAATCTAGGATGCTTGGTCTAACACCAATTCTTAATCTATCTTATTATTAATTTAGAATCACCAAAAATGGAAACAGATTGAATTCCCATTTCTTTAGCAGTTTGAAGGCTCAAAATGAATGCTTCGTACTCAGCTACATTATTGGTTGATTCAAATTCCAGTTTGAAAGAAAAAGGTAAAAGATTACCTTCAGGAGATATAAATATGAACCCAACTCCTATGCCCTCTTTAGAATATGCACCATCGAAATAACACTTCCAAATATTATTTGAATGCAAATCCTTACGTACACTTGCTGAAGAGAGTTTCTGCTGTGATTCTTCAGCAAATTTTGCATCTTCATGCAGCATAAAACAAGAGAGATCCTCCTTCTCTTGACCATAAATGGGGGAATTACCTGCCTCTTTATTGATGGTAGTTTTCATGAATCTGGTTTCTCTGTACAACCTCCTCTCTTCCCCATTGAAAACAGGAATGATGGCATATGTGAAATCCAATTTTAAGACACCTCCAAGCTTTGCTCCCCAATATCTGGACAATAGCATACCAAATTTGGCTAGAATATCTGTAACTACTACATTCATCATGATACTCTTGGCTGGAATTTGGGCCAAGGAAACAACCATGTCTTTGATAAACCCTACACACTTCACCCTTTTTGAATCAAAAGAATAGAGGTCTCTATATGGCTTAGTGATTTGTAAATTTAGCTCTTTCATCATAGATAATGGCATAAGATTATGTGATGCACCAAAATCTAGCATACAATTATGTAGAATGGAATCATGCAAAAGTATTGATATATAAAAAGGTGGAATAGAAGAATCTACATCTTCAACATGAGGACCGAAAGTAACCACTGGATTTTATTCTTGCAAATTCACAATATCACCCACCTCATCAAACTCAGATAAATTAATAAACTCTGCAATTTCTTTCTTATACCTAGTTGTTTTAGCCAACTCAAGAATAGGTACTTGAATGTTAACTTTTTCTAACTCTTTGGGCACACTGAAAGTTTGGTTTTGTTTAGTTAACTTTTCAAATTCTTCTTGATTTTTGTTTGGATTTGCATATTGCTCAGGAACATTAAAAATCTTCTCTAAAATATTAGAGTCATTAGACTTGTTTTGGGAAGCCTCAGCTTGCTGCTTCTCTTTTTCTTTCACTAGATTCATGGGATGCTTCCCCTTTTCTGATTGTTTTACTGATTTTTTTTGTTGTGGAGTCGTCATTAGAGAAGGGACTGACTTTGATTTTTTCTCTTCATCATCCTAAGTTCTCAACCTTTTTTTTGATCTCAAGTCATACTTTTTATGCAATTCTGCTTGCATAAAATCAGTAAATTGTTTGCATTAATCATCCATCTCTTCCTGATCAAATGAAATATTGGCTTCTTTACCTTCTTCTTCACATTATTTTTCACATTATTCTTCTGCACCATCTTCTATATATATGGCAGAAATTTGATCTTCAGCTTCGTTCTGACCATCCTCAGTAGATTGTGAAGGTACTGCTTCTATATATAAGGGCGCTTGAACTTGATCCTGATCTCTTCTTTCTCTCTGCAAAATCTGTAGGGGCTGCTTTATAAATTGTGGATTAAAAACCCCTCTGTTTTGCTGTGTAGGTTTCTTGTTATCCAATTCCATCTTTACTAATCTTTTTGATAAATTTTTAATGACCTTAGTCATGTCATCAATCCTTTCATCTTGTAATGATTCTTCCTTAGCTTTACCTTTATCTTGAACTGACTGCTTTTCTTGAGCTTTCCCAGTAGCAGTCATATTTGCTTCAATCTCCAAAGCATCAGTTTGGATTTCTTCAAGAGTAGGGGACCTTCTTTCTCTAATAGTAAAACTAAAATCTGATACAAATGCCCTAGCAAAAACAACTCTTTCTCCAATAGGAGGAGGTTTCATTTATGCAGGAAAACTATTGTACAATTTATTGAATCTTTTAATGAAATCACCCATATTTTCATTTGATTTTTTCGTAATAGAATTATGAAGAGTATACACAGCGGAAAACTAAAAAAAATCACACACACAGCATAAAAATGGAGACAACATTTAACGTGGTTCACCCAACCAATCTGGGCTACATCCACGAAACAGAGGTATCGGCTATCTTATTAATCAATAGGAGATTACAACAGCAGATTTCTCACATCTGCACTTCCTCTTCCACATCCCTCATATCTCATGTTTTGCCTCTATAGGCTTACAATTTATAGATGTAGAGAAGAAACTGAATAATAAATTCTATCACAACAAAATAGGATTAATTATCTCCTCTTCAAGATTTGATGCCATCAAATTAGCAACAAACAACTATTGTTGGCATTATCTATGAGATTTTTAGCCAAAATAAAATACAAAATCTCAACAATCTCCACCTTGACAACAATTAGCCTAATACCTCATTCCTGTTTATTATAATCATTTTTTCTGCAAGCCAAGAAAATCCAAACACCATCGTAGCTTCTCTAATAAAACTGGTTTCGTGAACATGTCTGCACATTTTTCCTTTGTATGCACTTTTTCAAGAGAGACTCCCCATTTAGTGATAACCTTTCTTACAAAATGGTACTTTATAGGTATATGCTTTGATTTACTATGATAGGATGGATTTTTAGCCAGAGGAATTGCACTTTGACTATCACAAAATAACTTTATGTTGTCCTGCAACCTACCAAACTCACCAAACAAACCTTTCAACCAAACCGCTTCTTTGAAAGCATGTAAAGAAACTATGTATTCTGCTTATGTAGTGGATAAAGAAACAATGTTTTGTAGCTTTGACATCCAGCTAATAGCTCCACCTGAGGGAGTAAAGACATATCCTGAAGTTGACCTTCTCTTATCCAAATCACCTGCAAAATTAGAATCAACATATCTGCAAAAAAATTCACTACTTTTGTTATAAGTGATACAATAATCACTTGTGCCTCTCAGATACCGAAGCACCCATTTCACTGTTTGTTGGGAAAAATACTGAGGGGGGGGTGAATCAGTATTTTAGGCTGAAAATTTTGGATTTTAGTTCGAAAAACTCATCCATCTCAACACCCAGTAACAAATTGCCCTTGGTCTGATCTATATTGAAGGTGAAGTGCAAAGTGGTAGAGAATGGGAGATCGAAAGTCATCAACTTTATCACAAGGGTAGTACTCCAAATCGAAAGTGATGAGCTTTAGTTCTATGATATTTGGGGATTTTCCGATGACATACCAAAGGTCACATCCATACAACCATATCAAGGTCAATGTTGAGATCATTCTCATATAGATATAGGTCACTGATATATAGGGTTAATATCATCATCACTATCCATGGAAATCGAATGGTTACAAAATCTGTGATTGTGGTTGGCTCATTTATAATTATTACCCATTTACAGTAGAGCACAAAAACACTAAATATGGCCCGAGCAGAGCCTTTACAACAGGCAATGGAATTGCAGCTGCTTCATCAATAACCAATAACTCCACTTGAGAAAAAATTTCATAATCTTGGGGTTGGATGTACTGCAGAGCAAAAAATTGTAGTTATCATTCATGCTCCAATATATTAATATACTTCTTACATTGAACTGAAGAAAGGGAAACAAGCAAATGCTAGCCATCATACAATGCTTTGACATAAGAGTTTTTAGTGACATACTTGAAAAAAATAACTCATCCACTGATATTTATAATCATTTGAGTTATTCAAGTTAAACACAATGTCAAGAATCAAGATTCAATACCCTCTATTATCTTCATCACCCAATACAAGATTTAAATTTTTCCCAAAGAAACGCTTATTAATTTGGTAGGCATTATTTCTCCCTGCTTTAAAAAGCCTACATTTAAATGAAAACAAGCATTTCATTTCAACTACAAAAATCTATTAGTGTTCAAATGTACATGTGTGCATCACTTGTGTAGGGTATTCCTTTTCCACTTTCACATTATCCAAGAAAGTGTGCAGTATATTTCATATTTTTTGTGATTTAGATTATCTTGAAAAAGGAAAGGTAAATTATTTCCCATGGAAAAAGAAGGTTTTCCCTTTTTACTACTGGAAATGGTACAACAAAGTTCCATTTCTACCCAAAACTCCTATGAAACAGGAACCAAATAAAGGCCATGTCCTCAATGGACATCATTTTGCTTTGAAAATGGCCATTGCACCGTGTTGTTTCTTATATTATATCACAATAGTTTCTTAGGTCATTTCTTGTTTCTTGAGATGAAAAACAACCAATGAAATTGTGAAGATCCTTACAAGAAATAAATGACCATTTCTTAATCATATCTCAACTATTTTTGATTTTATTCAGTGGTTGCTTACTTTGAGAGAAATTTGACACTTTTATAAGGAATATAACATAAAAACACAAAATGGGAAGGAATTGATGAGGTAGATGACATTTAGTTGTTGTCAATTAAGAATTGATAATACACGATGCATGTTTTGTACTACAAACTAGATTCCTTCCTGGAGTTAGGACACAGAGTATTGAATCAAAGCTGTAGTTTCTAACTTCTTGTATTGGTTCATCAATCTTGAAATTCAGACATTGCATGTCTTCATTGCTTCATGTTTGAATAATTTGCATCATATCGTACAATAGGAAATTAGGAATTATGATTATTATTACTTTATGGATCTGTTAAGTTACTTTTAAGTTTTCATGGTTTAGTGTGAAATTATTCTAGTGTGCCCCTAGGCCCAGGTGAAGGAATGCCAAGGACTGAGAACCCTAGTTTTTAAATGGTATTGTTTCTTATACCCAAAAACCCCTCAAAATCACTTCTTATTAGTTCTTAACAATAGTGTTGTAAAAAATTTGAGAATTGATATAGAAAAATCTCGCACTTCTCAAGATAAAGTCCTAAAGCTAAAGTGTGATACCATGTGTAATTCAATAGCCCCATTGTCACCTCACCAACCTTTTTTCACTTCGGGCTAGCTCTCCTCCAACTCAAGGGGGGTTCTCCCTAGTAGATGTTAGGGATCTAATGGCCCAACCAAACCAAGTCAAGAGCCCCCTAACTCTCTATTTTTACTACTATCAATCAAAATATTGAACAATAGGGTCAGACATGCATCCTAAAGATAAAATTTCCAGGGTATTTTTGGGTAATTTCAAAGGGAAAGTCCCCAAACACATATAATAAAGGAATTATAACGTGATTTCAAACATTAAATATCAACAAAATCGTTTAAAGGATATTGAAAGGAAAAAGGTGATGGAAGATAGAAAGTGCCTTACTTAAATGCTCTAAGGATTTTTCAATAGTTGCTCCAAAAGCTTCACTTTAAGGCCCTTCAAGATCGTCTCCAACAATGCTATACCATCAGCTTCAACAATGTTGCTCCAAAAATTTCCTCAAGGTCTTCACAACAAGTTTACTAGAAGTTGCTCCAACAATATATTCAATAAGGTCTTCATTGTCAACTCGTCTCTTGTTCGGGTGCCTTAATGTGCAATGACATGTTTCCAGGACTGAATTCAATGCAAGGCATATTTGAAACTCTAACTCTGTCTTCCGGTGTCTTATTAGAAATTATTTCAGTTTTCATTTTGTGTTTTCAAGTTAGATATTGTTTTCAAGTTTTTACATTTATAATTTTATTGCAATGTGGCAGATTGATCAGAGCAGTGCAGGAACAACCCCGAGACAGGATGATCGCGGAAAGAGGCCAGCGGAAGAACATGTAAAGTGCCAGCATTGCTCTATCTTTATGTATTTTAGTTATTTACATAATTGAAATAATATTAATTTTGTTCAAATATGCAGACACCTAGCCATGGTACGCCTGATGATTCCCTCTTTGAGGAAGAGCTTTCTTCATCCCTATCTCCAGTGTTCTTGTTGCAAAAAAAGGCATGAGATGCAAGGTTGGAATTTAATACTTTGATAGACATGCCTCAAACACCTGAAACAGAAGAGAGGATACAACATCTTATGAGGCAGCTAGAAAGATATCAGGTAATAATAAAAAGTCAAAAGGATATTTTTTTTGTTCTGCATGAGATGAATTGTGATAGTTTGATTTTTAATTTTTACATTAACTAAACTAACAAAAAGTTCTTTTGTATGTAGCGTTTTTTGGCATTTGCTGAACCCGGTGTTGGTGGTAGTGGGACACAAGGGCAAGAGATTGCCCAACAACCCTCTCGTACACCTTCTAATCCTTTAGGTGCTAGCCAAGAAACACACCCTGCCCAAGCAGACACCCAGCCAACCGATGAACATGTTGGCAATGATGAGGCTGATATGGCCAACTACATTATTGCATTTCCTGGAGCTACACGTGTCAGCTCCACAGGGACCATTAATGGCACGTTGTTGGTGAACGATGAAGGTGTCCCTATAAAGCACGTACAAATCCCAGGTAAATTTTAATATTTTAACTATTTCATGTACTCTATCTAAAACATATTTATCATGATTTTTATTTTTAAATTAATGATAATATATTTTTTTTCTGTGTAGGAAATAATGAGTTCTATAGGTTTTTGGAGAGCCATGCGTTGGTAATTTTTGGCCCAACCATACACATAGGGTGGAATTCCCAGAATTCCAACCTGAAAAAAGAACTTCTAGATTATCTAGAAGCCCTTTTTAGGGTCGGCACATTTGACAGAACAGTGGTGGCTCGGGTAGCTGAAAAATATTTTAAATATACCAGGGACACCTATAGGACGTAATTTCTATTTAACCCTAGATATGAGCATCCTCTCACAGTTCTAGAGAGTGAGTGGAGAGCACTCATCCATGACGAAAAAGAGAAAAGGGCAAAGAAAGAAGGAAAAAATCCAACTGGACCCGCAAGGTAAATTACAACTTTAATTCAATAGCTTTAATTTTCTCTATGTCTAAAATAAAAGTGTGCTACGTCATATCTGACTTCAATCCTTTGATGCTAGGTTGCCTGACACCTCAAAGGCAACCAAAGATAGGATTGAAAAAAAGGGCCATCACAAGCTAGGCGAGGGCGGCTACTTGAAATTAGCCGCAAGAATTGTAATTAAGTAGCTAAACATCTTATAATTAATTGTATCACCTTCCAACGTTTTTGTAATCCTATCAAATATGATTAAAAATACACAATCATATGTAATGTAGGGTGATGAATTTGGAACAAAAAATACAGAGGAAGATAAAAATATCGCTTTCCATTTCGGCTATCAAGCCGTAGTTGAACGTCGTAGAAGCTAGGGGCAGGTCCCAAGATCCAAAATTCCTGATAAAGTAAAACATTAACCTTTCTATATGTTTTTTTTCATCCATAAACTTAATTTCTAACAACTTTGTTTAAATCAGGGGAGAAACACTACTGACGAGGAAAATAACCCATTTTTAGAGCCAGATGTAGATGATCCTCACGTGCAACCTGATCATTGTA
The DNA here is from genome assembly GCA_034641835.2 of Pinus albicaulis. Lineage (NCBI taxonomy): Eukaryota > Viridiplantae > Streptophyta > Pinopsida > Pinales > Pinaceae > Pinus > Pinus albicaulis. The sequence goes on from CM076578.1 coordinate 1,589,442,230, forward strand.
GTGGGGACCAGGCCGACAATGCTACTATCAGTGAGGGCCATGATGGTAATTAATTTCCACTTATAATTTTTTCTAATTATACCTTGATGGTTGTCCTTATAACGTTTTTTGTTTGAATGACAGAGAATGTTTCCCTTGAGGATCTTACCACCAGAGAGGAAGATAGGGCAACAGTCCCAACGATGACAACTGGTGCACGAGGTAAATAATCTCATTGCAATTTTTTTTATTAATATTACCGAACTAGTTCAATGATATTTAAAAATTGACAATTAAATTTAATATTATCTGTTTTTGTAGGCGATGCCCCGTCATTGGATGAGACCAAACATCGTGACTACGCAACTAGGTCAGCAGTGTGGGTCGAAAGGCACGAAACAAGAGCAAAGCACGATGATATTGATGATGTAATTAGGAGCTTTAGAAATAGGAAGAAGAAAAAGAAAATTTGATCATGTAAAATATTGTATTATTATAAGAAAAACGTTACCATACTTGGAACGTTTTTTGCATTATATAAAAAACTCATTTATCATACTATTTTTAAGTCAAGCATTAATTGCAATGTTTCCTTGCATACCTTTTGTTGAATTGCTTTTTTATTAGTTATTGAATATTTTTTTTTATGCTCATGAAAGTAAAAAATGAAATATAGATTGGGTATTGGGGAATTGAGAGTGATGTGAGGGGGGGGGGGAGGGGCCATAAGAGCTTCCACCTTCACGTGGTTTGCCCTGTTTAGTAGAGAATAATTTATTGGAGCGATTTAATCTTGGAGAAAACCTCCCTCGATCCAGCGTAGCAACAAAAAAGTCACTGTTGAATTAGTTGCTACTCTTTCAGATCGTGGGAGGCTTGTTCCAAGTTCATGCGACTCCAATAAATTGTTCTTGAAATGAAGAGGAGCTTATTCAGGTATGTTTTGACATTTTCAATATATGTTCTAACATTATCATAAGAATGCATCTTAGAGTAAAAAATACTACATCAATTACTTGTATTTATTGTATAGATAATGATGGATTTTGATTGACTTGGCGGTGCAGGTACAAATCCTCTTGCATCATGAGCAATACAACTTGTCAACTAGGGTCATGTCCAGGATATTTTTGCTTGTGCGCTTGACCAGGTTCATAATGTCACATTTTGTAAGTTCCTTTACAGTTCATAATTCAATATTAAGCTTGTTCGTGATTATTATCTAGGTTTTTTGTATGTGTTTTTTCATCTATTTGATTGTAAGCAACTCTGCATGTTTCCTGTTGTTCACTATGATTTCTCCCATTACCGCTCCCAGGATGAATCCAAATTTATTGTTACATAGGTTACTTTATTGTTACTATGATTTCTCCATTTACGATTCCATAGGTTACATCATGTAAAGTTGTCAATCTCAGGTTGGTGATGAGCTTTAGTTCTCTAGATTTGGGGCTTTTCTGATATTTTCTCCCTCATGTCATTCCTGTCACCTCGTTGTTTGAGCATGCCAATTGTCCACCACTTGTACCAATTGGAACATGTCAATCTCTGAGTGGTGCCACATTTCACCTATTTTTAGTGAGAGTTTAGGGTTTCTCTAACATAGCTTCACAAATCCGATTCAATGCCTGCTTGAATATCGTCACATAATACTCATGGTTTGGATTGATGAGCATGTTTTGAATGGTTGGTTGATTCATAAGAACCACCCATATAGTCATCTTGAGATATTTCAGAATTTTTCTCGGGTTTCCTTTTTCACCGTTTCTAGTGGGTGGGATGGTGTGGGGTGATCCATCAATACTGGTGATCTTGTAGTAGGGAATTTGTTTTTGGGGATATAAAGGAGCATTTGATGTAGATATCCCATTGGATGCATTCATAGATGGGTACGAGAGGTCAAGAATTTAAATTAAAAATATGCAACCTCTAGCATGGCAACCTGAAGGCCACGAGAGACACTGGTTAAAGATTGTTTTGTGTTGGCCTTAATATAGTCGTGATTTCTTTCTATTATCTTAATGCAAATATATAGTCCGATCTCATTAAAATGAGGATTTTGGTTGTATTTATCTTTGGTTGTTTCTCTCTCAATGCTCCAAAAGTTGCCAAAAGTTGCGATAGTTGTTTAGTTTGCCTGTTACAACTTAAAAGTGGTTTTTAGCAATGGGAGTCATGTTTTTTAAGGTTCATACTAATATGAAGATCTTGTAATTCTATATTCAGGATAAGAGAATATGGCCTCTGCTTTGGGCAGTATGACAACAATTGCCACATCTACCTCATTGGGTAAAAATGGAAAGGGGAAGAAGTTGGGTGCAATGTTTGATAATTATGGCAGACAATTGTCTTCTCTTTCAATTTTTTCACCCATTTCCTTTAATCGCTCAAGCAGAAGAGGGACTCTGAGATTACGTGACAGAGATAAGGTAGTTAATAAAAGAGATATGGAAAAGGATTTGTACGGCTCAATGACAAAAAAATTGCAGGTGAGAGAAAAAATTATGTTTAAAGGAAGGTCACCTGCACGTGAAACTTCACTGTGGTGGATCTTTCCTTGTCCACTTATATTTGATTTTAATGTGTTATTTTAATTTTTCATGGAGGGTTGTTTTGGCATATGGTCTGGCATTCAATTGCACACTTACTGAAAGCATTGTCAATTTGTCTTGCAGGTGGTGTGAACAAACTTGTTGATCTTGTTGGAGTCACCCTTGGGGCGAAGGGGAAAATGTTGTCTTGGAGAGCAAGCATGGTTCTCCGAAAATAGTTAATGATGGTGTGACAGTAGCTAAGGAGGTAATTTGTAGATGTGTGCTCTGGTTTTCTTTTTAACATTGTATTAGTTCCCCTTCTTAAATGTCTTAGATTTGGTAGGCATAATTTGAAAACTCAAAGGTGAAAGGAAACATATTTGTTACCCAATGGTCTACTTGGCCTATGGACTAGCCACATTAGAGTAATGCATAAATCTTTTCACAACAATAAAAGGAAAGGGTTATGGCTGAGTCAAATTTTATTGTTATTGATAGTGTAATGAAATGTATCTCAATGCTATGGTTTTGGCTTTTTTATTGGTTGAATTAGAGGACCGAGTTGAAAATATTGGGGTCAAGTTCGTAATTCAAGCTGCGGAAAAGACAAATGATTTAGCTGGGGATGGAACCACAACATATGTTGTTCTTGCACATGTTGGAATATTGAAAAATTCCAGAACAATGAATGGAGAATAAATCTCCCTTCCTCTAACACAGAGAAAATAAAAATTTCTTTAATAGGAGATAGAGTTTCAATACTTTGAAAACAAACTTCTATTCCCTTCAATAACTCAAAAAAAAACTATTACACTTCTTCCTCACTGAGAGGGATTACAAAATTATGACTGCTACAAAACGCAATGCATAAAAACAACTCACTATCTGTTCAAAACAAACATACTCTGTCTCTAAAACACTCTGCTGTGTTTTTCACTTTCGCACTGTTGTGCATACACACTTGAAAAGTTACACTCAGTCTTTCACTTTTTACACACTGCTGTGTAATAAAAAATTTACGTACTGTCTATAAAAAAAACTACCAAGCTTTTTTGTCCTTTTTATTTTTATATGTCGTAACATATAAAACATATTATAATAAACCCTCTTTTAAAAAAAATAAAATTAAAACTAAAGTCTATGGCCCACCTTTCATTTTGCATATGATATATATATAACATATGTTTAAAACATATGTATATATTAAAGCACACATAAAATTAAACTATCAAAACAGTAAAGAACCCTTTCCGTCAGACTTCAAAAGTCTGAATAGATTGAATTTCAAACCAAATTCACGTTCCAAAATGGGATGCTGACATCTGCCTAATTTTTAATGCGAATTCTCAATCCAATGTTCCTTATAAAAAATTCGGGTCCGGTTTTCAGGTTTTCAGATTCCCTTCAATTTCATGCGATCCAATATTAATGCTCCATGTTTCCTCCTTTTGAATTTACAAAACTGGGGTGTAAATTTCTATTTGTTTGATTTCTAGTTGGTGAATTGCGTTAATGCTGGTTTTTGTGTTTAAATACAATTCTGTACAGAAATATGGTTGCGACCGTCTACAAAAAAAACTTGCAGGAATTTTAAATGCTGAATTAAATTTCTGGATGGTGGGCAAGCAACCTCTAAAAAAAAAATGTCGCTGTTGCATCCTTCCTTCTACTGCAGCAGTTGAAGTTAAAATTCAACAGCACAGGGTTTAATAAGTGAGGGTGTAAAGGTAACTTTTTGTTGATAGTATTGGATTAAGATCATATATTCATTTTTGTAGGGTCTTATGGTGTTTGGTTTTTTAGTTTTGGGTTGGGCTTATTGATTCTAAGATAGTTTTTGAGTGAAAAAATTGCTATCAGGTATTAAAAAATTTTGGTTCTTTTGTCAAAATTTATGAGCTTGTTAGGAAATACAAAACTGACAATGGTTGTATCTTAAATTTGTGGAAAATAATTTTAAATGAAACCTTTTTTTTTAGGTTGTTGTAGCAGGTGCAAACCCCGTTCAAATTACTAGGGGCATTGACAAGATAATAAAGGCCCTTGTTTCGGAACTCAAAATTTTGTCAAAGCAGGTAAACGCTTGGCTTTTGAGTAGGCTGGTTTTCCTTTTTGCTGATGGTTTGGTGTATCTAATTGAATTAGTTGCCTAAGGTATTTTTGGTTGCAAACTCCTTTTCATTTTTCATACAGTATTGGCCTTGTGGAATACATTTGATTTTTTGGTCTTGTTAGATCTACAACATTTGTAGTTGTTTAGTATTATGGTCGAGGTGCACTTTTATTATGGAAATAGTTGATGCAATATTGTCATTTAATCCTTACTGCAGGGTAGCATGTTGAGAAGTTTCTTGTGAAACATTTGGTATTCAAAATGACACTTGATCCTATACACCATCATGCACTTGACTTCAAAATTCATATTCAAAGTGTGCCAGACAATTCTTGCAAAATTTCAAATATTTATGTTGTTTTAAACCATTATCTTTTTCATGTATTGGATGCTGAAAATGAGAAAAAGACTTTCGTATGAAACCAACTAGTGAATAATTTCCAGAAAAACAACCACTTCCAAGACATGATTTATAAGTAGAACATATGTACTTATGAAGCATAGAAAGATATCCTTGATGCATTGTCAATGTTTGGCTAGGGTTATTTTTGGAGAAAATAACTCCTTATTCCTAGAATAGTGATCTTCAATACAAGTAAATGCCAGAGAAGAGAGATCATTGTGTGACATAAACCTATTAACAAAAGTGAACATGGAATGATTATTAATTATGGCATACTAAGTTGTCAGAGATTTTGACTATTTTTCTTTAACATGTAAAAATGTTAAATTTAAAACTTACATCATCACGATTTGACATCATGAGCTTGACTAATTGTCCACCATGCTCATAATTTCATTGTTGTATTCATATCTATAAACAACGTTTCAAATAATAATAAAAAAATTCTATAAGAAAAATCCAGACCTCCATGCTGCTGCTCCTTGTGAGACAAAGTCAAAATTGCATTACACAATCTGACACATAAGAATCTCCTATATCTCGGTGGTATGTATCCAAATTCTTATAATAGTGTCTTCAAGACTTATGTTGACATTACCAATGAGATATTTAAGAAATGAAAGATGGAGCCTTCTTCATTGTTGTATATGTAACAGTATTTTATTAATATACAGATTGATGGTTTTGTCTTTCTGAAAATGAAATGTAAAAATAATTTATTGTGGTCAATTGAAAAGGTTTTTTTTAAAGCTTTTCATTATGGAAGGGCGACATAGATATATGCCCTTCTAATTGAAATTCAGACCTGCCCTTCAAATTTTATCACTTTGTGGGACCTTAACAAAAAATAAAACTATTCCGCTGCGCGTTATATAAAACATATAACAAAACCTTTGTCAAAACTCCAAACGAACCCTTTAGCCGTGGGTATTTCATCACGAATTGATCATTTTACCATGTACCTTCTTCTAGAGGAATATTCTTCCACTTGATTAGGTACTTCATAATGGTTATATGTCAAAGAGATACAGAATGTTTATCTATAACTTTTTGTGGTTCAAGAATCAACTTTCATTCGTCATCTAATTTTGGAAGTTCTATTTACATTGGCATATTTTTTCCCAAAACCCTTTTTAGGCAAGATACATGAAAAACCTTATGAAATCAATAAGAAGGAAAATATAACTTCTATACCACTTGTGCAATCCTATGAATAATTATTTAGGGCCATAACATTTTTGAGCTAATTATTTATTCTTCTTTTTCTTGAATGAAGATTGCTTATAATGCTATAATCTAAAAAATATCGAATTACCCTCCCCAAATTATCTTTCACTTCAATGTTGTTCCCCTTGTTGTTTTATCATGTTTCATGTCATTTGAAGGTTTTCCATAATAATTTTCAAAGTTTCTTTAGTATTTTCCATATGTGACTCTGTTTCCTATACTATGGACTTATCTTGCAAAAAGTATGAGATACTAGGAGTTGGATATCCATAAAGGGCCTTAAATGGGGAAATTTTAGTAGATGTGTGATAGGTAGTATCATATTACCATTCTTCCTTGATGAACCCACTTCATCCATTAAGATTTCTTTTCTAAAGAGTAACATTGTAGATAACCTTAAAAACATTTGTTAGCTATTTTTGTTTGACGATTTGATTGTGTTTGATATGTAGAACTCATGGCAGCTAGTGTTTCTCCACTCATATTAAATAATTGTTTCCAAAATTTTCTTGTTACTATTACTTTAGGAAGACCATGAATACTATGAATTTCTTTCACAGACACTTCTGCCACTTGGTTTGTTGTTTATGTACTTTGAGCTCTACAAAAAAAATCTACAAAATTTGTCTATATAAATGACCACAAAAATGTAATACTTACCTTTATATTTCAGTAACCCTATAATAAAGTCTATTGATATATCTTCTAGTCTTTGAATATGTATGTGGAATGGTTGAAGTAACCCTAGAGATTTTACTATCTCTCTTTTATTTATTATGCAACCCTAACCTTCTCTTACAAAATTTTGAATATCTTTCTTCATTCCTTCCAAAAATATATTTTTTGATCCTTTGAGATGTTTTAAGGAACCCTGTGTCCTACCATCAGAGAGACATGGGACTCCCTTAATATTTGTTTATTAAAATATGCTTGTGTGCATAAAAATATTCTACATTTGCACCAAAGTATATCTCTCTTTCACTCTTAATTCTCCATAGAGTTCATCCCATCCTTTATAAATTTTAGTTTTTGTTTAGTACTATTGTCATTTTTCCATTATGGAAAGCTTCTTCTAGCCACCTAGGAATAGAAAATGTAATTGGAGATAAATTTGAGGCCTCTTCTATTTTAGAAAGAGCATCATGTACTAAATTTTCCTTACCCTTTTTGCAGATTATCTCAAAATTAAAACTTTGCATTTTTTCTCCTCATTTTTGTTAATCTTCTAATGAAAATCATAGCTTCAAAAAATAATTTATGCTATCATGGTATATCTTTACTTTAAAGTACCTCCCAATGATATACTATCCCCATTTTTTATTACATTTAATATTGTTTCCATTTATTTTTCATACGTAGATTTCACCAAATATTTTCGTTGAATTCCTTGCTTTCAAAAGCCAATGATATCCCTTATTGTGTTAATGTTACGTAAATTCCTTGTCCTAGTGCCTCACACTCTACTATGAATGTTTTACCAAAAGTAGGTGCAACCGATGTTGGTGTAGAAGACATGGCATCCATTAAAAAAGAGAATGCCAAAGTAGCCTCATCATTCCATATAAATGATATTTTCTTCAAGAGATATGTGAGTGGACTTGAAATGCATGCATAATTCTTAACAAATGATCAATAATATCATGTAAGTCTAAAAAATATTCTAAGAACCTTGATTTTCTTAGGAATAGGTCATTTTGTAATAGCTTGCATATTTTGAGGCTCCAACTTCACTCCTTCCTTTAAAACAATATGAACCAAATACTCGAATTCTTATTTCCAAAAAGCACATTTGGATATTTTTACATAAAAATGATTGTTCTCAATAATTTATATAACTCTTCCACATGTTTAGTGTGGTATTCCCATGATTTATTATAAATATGTGTATTATCAAAGAAAACCAACACAAATTTTATAAGATGGGATCAAACAAAATTGTTCTTAAGTCGAGCCCGTCAGACTTCAAACAGCGATAAACCATAATTCAAACCAAATTCATGTTCCAAAATAGTCTATTGACATTGGCCAATTTTGTGATGCGAAAACCAAATGAATTCCGTCCTAATCTTTTTCAGGTCTGAAGTTGGGCTGGCGTATAGAGGGAGAGTTGTGGCACGAATTTCTTATCAAATTCGCCCTAATATTTTTCGGGTCCAGATTTCCACTACGCGAGCAGCCCAAACAAAGATCCGCTCCAATCAATTTCTACCACGTGTCCTCAATCAAAAGTTGCCCTGTTCTTGGATGCGGGTGCATTCGATGGTGTTTAAGGCGATGGGACATGGATGTGGCGATTTCATATCAATCGTGTTAAGTTTTAACGTTGTTCAATTAGCCGATATTTAAGTTCCAAGGTTTTCACATCAAATCACATTAAGTTTTAACACTGTTCAAGATCGGACCTCCCCTCTTGTTAGCGATTCCGCATGCTCCAATATGATCCGGCCTTCGGCTCTCATTAATGAGAGATTAATTATGACGGGAATTCTTCGATTGCATTGCAGTCGGGTCGATAAAATGGCATTTGGCTATGGTTTTTCAGACGAGCTGATTTCTGGGTTACACTGCCTGCTCACTGTGATGAGAAGGAGAAGTGGCCAGCTGAACTGCTGCTTAGACCTTTGTGTATATCTGCATTTCTCTCAGTCTGGTCTGTGCCTGTCTTCCTGTTGGCGAAAAATAAGGTCTCGCGGGCAAGACCCAGGTTCACAGGGTTGTGGCCAACAAGGGTCCGGTGTAGTCTAGTAACACGCCGGCATTTTCACCCTGTTCGGGAAGAACAGAGCATCTCACCCGAGGCGTGCCGCGACCACATGGGAAAGGGGAAGAAATCACAGACGAGGAATAAACCCGCAACTATAGAAAGAAAGAGAATCCGTTACATATACCAGAATATTCATGCGAGATCACCAATCAAATATATTGACAGTCGCAACTTAAAAATTTTAAAGCATGGTAAACGCATCATAACACATAAACATAAAGACAACAATCCTTCTTTTCATTAGTCTTCAGCCAAATACAAGATTACACAGCTTCCTTCTCTGATAACCCATATATCAGATACAGATGGATCTAAGAACAGAGAATACAAAACATAGAGAGTAGAAACCAATTGCGAGAACAAGTCTGATTTCTCCGCGGCTGCTTCCGCATTCAATCATCCCGCAACAGCAACCGATCAACCAATCAACCAACCACCCTCTTCTGCAGCCGGGTGATTGCCTTTTATTCACCCGCTCGCCGCGACTGGCGGCTTCTCTGCGTCTTTGCTCTGGCTTTTCCCGACTTCTCTTCTGATATCTGCATGTTCTACTTCATGTTCTCTGCTGTATCTCTTTCATCTGTACTTATCGCTGTTCTATCTCTAGTTATCAAATGCTTCCGCACCGCCTTGTTAGCTCCGCAACTCCTGGTCGCGCGGTGTGGTCGCGTTAGCTGTGTGTATTCCCTCCGCAACTCAAAAAGAGTCCAAGTTCAAAATTCAAAACTTAAACAAAAACAAGGGCCCCAACAGGCCCCGACCACAATCCTTTGACTCGTCCGCGAGTCAATCGCAAATGACAGTCTCTACCTCCATACCTTCACCGGCCTCTGTGCCCTGCTCTGCTGCTCTTTCTTCTTCTGCCCTTTCCTGTTGTACTCTGCCACCTGCTGATTCAAACAAGGGCCCCAACTCCGGGACCCGGCGGAGTGCTGCATCTCGAAGCTCTGTGAAAGTGGCAACTGCTTGCTCCCATTCCTGCAGAAGCAGGTCAGCGTCTTGAACAATTCGGTTGGCGGTAGCTTCGTCCATGGGCGTCGGTGCATCCCCGAACAGTGTGGTGAGTTGGGACTCGGCAGTGGCATCCAGCTGATGCATTGCTTCGGCATGGCGGCGAAGGGGCGGCCGCATCTCCCGGATGATGTGCTTAGTTGCGGCTGATGCGGCCTCTGTCGTCTGCATTTGAAGTTCCAACTCGTCCGTCTGAGCGTAGAGCTGGTCCAATCTGGCCTGGTCCGTGGTCGCCCGAATCTGGGTGGCGAGTTGTTGCAGTTGAGCAGCAATGGGCTGCGTTTTGAATGTCAGTGTGAGGGAGCACTCCTGCAAGCTTCGTAGAAGGGCCGAAGCCGCTGCTGTCGTGGAATGGAGAGTCCCTTGTAGATCGACTGCCTGTGCCTGTTTGGCAGTGACCGGTCTTGAATAATCAACGGGTGGATCTGGTAGGGTAGGCCGTGCGGCCAACGCCGCTTGTAGTTCCTGGTTCTCTCTGCAAATGGTGGTGAAGATATCCCCGAGCTGGCGAGCCTGTAAGGCTATGCTGTCCTGTTCGATGTGAGCAGAAAGTGGAGCATGGTGAGCCCGTGCCTCCGGCCATACGCTGGAAAGCGCCTGATTAACAATGTCGGCCTGTTCCTGGAGGTAGGTCTTCTCCTGCACTAGCTGATTGCGCTGTTCAGTAAGCGCCGTGATTTGGTTCCCCTGCTCAGTGCATCGCCGCTGTAGCTCTGCATGAATCTGCTCGGCCTGGCCGGCCGGCCGCTGAATGAGCAAAAACAACCGTGCTGGACTCAGTTGTGCTGCAGTCGTTGTGCGCGGGGCATCCTGCTGAGGCGTTGGTTCCTGTAACAACGGTCCTTCGGCCGCTGCTCGGCCTGCAGTCTCTGGAAGGTGGACCGGCGTCTGTTGTTGTACCGAAGTGGCCATATCAGGCTCTGGCCGGTCCTGCTATGTGGTCGGCGCTGTGGAAGGGCTGATGGAATCAACCCCAACTCTGTCTGGCTGAACAAAGGTAGTGGCAATGGGCTCCTGGGACGTGGCCACGGGGTCAACAAAAGGTACCACCGCGGCAGTACTGGAGGTGACCTCCGCCCCGTGGTCACCGCCGAAGAGGTCCCGGATCAAGGAATCGGACACAGTGGCTGAGGAAGTGGACGGATTGGAGGAAGTGGCGTGTGGTCTGCTGGTGGAGGGGGCGGTGGATAGAGTGACCGAGGAGGGAGGGAAACGAAGGTTGAGGAAATCCGCTGGGTCAATCAGCGGTTCCTCCGGGATCAAGGTAGCTGTGGGCGGCGTGACTGGCGGATCATCCTCCGTAAGGTCCACCCCGGGATCTGCAATACGGGCCCGCTTGGGAGGGGGTGGCCCAGAGGAATCGGGTTCGGGCCCCGGCTCACCCATTGTCGTGATGATGGGGGTGGCAGAAGTGAACAGGGAAGTGGGAATTGGGGAAGTGAGGGAAGCAGTGTGGGAGAGACCAAGTGACCGGTTAAGAAGAAATTCATTAAACGAAGGAAATATAGGGGCGGTACTAGAGACAACCTGGGTGGCCACGTTGAGTCTTCGGACCTGGTCATTCATATGCTCCACAATGGGGACCAGCGCTTCGGGCAGGGTCGCTGCGCTCCCGGCCGCCTCTGTGGTTGTCGCTACCGCAACTGTGGAAGATCTGCCTGCACTGGTCGCGGCAGGCTGCTGGGCAGCCCGCATCCCATCAAAGTTATATCGGATGACTCCATCCTGAACGTGCCGAACGACCCCTGGCCATGATAGAACCTCTCTGTGGAAGATACTGTCGGTCAGCTGAAACCGCAAGGGCGCCATGTGAAATGTGTGGTGCGGGACACAAGCCGGCCGGATGAAAGTGTGATTGTGGCTGACGCCAAACCACACTTGTTCGCTGTATACATCTAGCAGGTTCCGGGGTACCCGCTGCGTAGAGGCCACCACAGCGACCATCATCCCGTACCATTCGTGGAACGCCTCCGCGTTCACCTGCTTGCTGCTGGGGGCCGTGGACACCTGCCAGGGGGAGTATCGCATCGCGAACGGTTGGCCCCCGTTGAGTTCCGCTGGTGTCCGTATCGGAGGAATATGCCATTTCCACATGGCGAAGGCGAGGAGCAAGTAGCCGTAGATAAAACTGGTGGTTCGTCTGTAATTGTCTTCGCAGGCCGCGAAGAGTTCCTTTAGCACGAACGCGCTCCAATTCAAGCGGGCCCCTTTGACGCAGTGCTCCGCAATAGAAATTGTGTCCAAGGTGCACTCGCCCTTGGTGTAATGGCGCATGGTCTTGCTCGCTATCAGATAGCAAGCAAACCGGATTTCTGGTACATTGATCAAATCGATCTTGGCACCCTTGCCACCTCTGCGAGTACCGTATTTGGTGTACAGGTCCGCCTCGGCCGATTTCCGGGCGCGTTTGGAGGCCGTCTGCCCCGCAGAGGAAACATCGGCCCCAAATTGACACAGCCCCGTAAGTCGACTAATATCTGCTGCATGGATTGGAATCTCCTCGTTCAACCATAGAGACCCGTTTTGCACCCGACTGAGGAGAAACCGGGTGCATTGCAGAACTGGACCAGTAGTGCCGAAGACAGGGAGACTGCGTAAATTCATCAACGTCGACTGCTGGAGACCCCGGAATTCGTCCTTCATCCGACTGTTGGAGCTGCTCCCCGGTGTGTAGCGGTGCTCCATGAACGTTTGCCAATGCAGATGGGGAAACTCAGCCGGGTCGGACAGGTTAGCGTCCATGCAGGGCGCATTGTCGTACTTGCCGACCAGTGATAGTTCGAGCCTGTGAATTCTGTGATCCAGCACCGGTTCCGGGACGGAGAGAACAGCTCTCAGCATCTTTGCTCGTCTCTGATAGACCTGGACGATTCGTCTGGAGTTCCCTGCTAAGTTCTGAGTTCTCTGAAGCTGCAAGTGCTCGGGAGTCGCTGAAGTTTCTAAATTGAATTGGTCTGTCATCCCGGCGCCGATAGCCTTCATGCAAATTGGGCCATCCGCTGGCACGCGCGGGGTTGATGAGACTCCATAACGGCATTTAATTCTTGCTATTATGCTTGCCTGCGATCATCGTGTGATCAATCGCAGGCCTGTGTGTAAACCAACAGTTGCTGACGGCGGCATTGGACGATGGGCGTACCCGACGGCGGAGAGAACTGCGGCTGATGGGGAATGATTACGGGATGATTACTGTCCATTAAGGGCATTTATGACCAAAATCTGAGCTATCCTACGGACTGACAAAAGGACTGACGGTTATGACTTGGACTGACGCTGGCACGAGGACAGATCCTTCGTGTAGGACACGCTGGACTGGGAGCGGCGTCCTACTGGGATGGCGCGCCGCCACGCTGGACTGGCGTTGCGACACGCTAGACTGGCCCGCTCCGACCCTGGTCTGTTGCGGTATGGATTTCGCAACTGACGGTTTATTTGACTGACTGTAAAGGAATGGAAATGACTAACTATGCTCATCCCGGTTGCGGGAGAGTTATTCAACTACGCTACGCTACGGGTGCTCTCGGTTGCGAGAGTTATTGATGGAAAGAGAGAAGGTACCTACTCCTGGTAGGGCTTCAGGCATGCGCCATTCACCCATCCCGGAAGAACTGAACCGTCTAATTGTGCCAATCGAACGGCTCCTGAGTCGCGGATCTCGATAACAAAGTACGGTCCCAGCCAATGCGTCTGGAGCTTGCCTGGAAACTTCTGGAACCGGCTGTCGTACAAAAGAACCTTGCCGCCAACTTGGAAAGTTTTAGCCTTGATGTGGCGGTCATGCCATGCTTTCTGTCTAGCCTTCTGAACCTTCTGATGGAATTCCGCAAGAAACCGAGCTTCGTCCAGCTCCTGCAGCTCGTGGAGTCGTTCCTGCAGCGACTCATCCTCTGAGAAGTGAAGGGACGTTGCGATCAGAAGGCTGGGGACTGTGAACTCGGCGGGAATCACAGCTTCCCGGCCGTACACCAGCTGGAACGGCGTCTGGTTTGTCAAACGTTTTACCGTGGTCCGGTAAGCCCATAATGTCGCTGGTATCCGCTCATCCCAATCGTCCCGCCGAGCGTTGCAGATTTTCGTCAAACCCTTCTCCAGAATCTTGTTGAAGGCTTCCACCGTGCCATTAGCCTGCGGGTGGTATGGACTGCTCTTATGATGCTGTATCATAAATGTCTCCAGGAGCGATTTGACCGTGGCATTAATGAAATGCGTGCCTTGATCACTGGTCAGGATGCGTGGGCAGCCAAAGCGGCTGATGATGTTTTCAAAGATGAACCGAGCAGCGGTCTCAGCGGAGCAGTCGCGTACCGCTGCTGCTTCCGCCCATCGCGTGAGATAATCAGTCGCCGTAATGATGTACCGAGCTTTGGAATGGCGAGCAGCTGGTGCAATGGGCCCTACAAAATCGACAGCCCACTTCTCAAATGGCCGCAACACATGCACGGGGTGTAGCGGAAGCTCATCTCTGTGCGAAGGCCGTCCCGTCCTCTGACAAATATCGCAACGTTTCACGTAGGCCTTACAATCTGCATGCACCGTCGGCCACCATAGTCCAGCTTGAAGTACCTTCCTTGCGGTGGGTTTAGCCCCCACGTGTCCTCCCGCAACTCCGCTGTGACATTCCCACATCACCGCTTCCCGTTCATGGTCAAGAACACACCTGCGCAACACCTCATCCAGGCCCAGCTTGTACAGCTGCCCTGCGATCAATTGATAGTCGGCCGCTCGGACGACCAAGTGGCGTTTCTGAAGCGGCGTGTAATCCTCGGGGCACTGTCCTGTGGTCAGATATGTGGCAATGTCAGCCAGATAGTCTGGAACCGCTTCAACGCGAAACAAATCAGCATCCAGAAGCTGATCATCCAACGGACCATCGTTTTCCCCCGACTCTAGTCTGGATAAATGATCAGGCCCGACATTTAGCCGGCCCGGTTTGACAATTACATCGAACGTAAACTCCTGAAAAAGGAGAAGCCACCGGCAAATCCTTCCCTCCAACACAGGTTTATTGACCAAATATTTTAAGGCCGAATGGTCCGTAAAAAATGTAAACTTCCCGCCCAGGAGGTAGTGACGGAACTTCTGGAGAGAGTACACCATTGCCAGCGCCTCCCGCTCGGTCGTGGTATAATTCTTCTCCGCAGTAGATAGGCGTCGGCTGGCGAAGTATACCGGGTGGTCAACTGTAGTTTCCCCGGGTTGCGCTAGTACGGCGCCAAGTGCAATCCCGGACGCATCAATGTGCACATGGAACTGCTTATCCCAGTTTGGATGAACGAGAATGGGTGCCGTCGCCAATTTCTCTTTCAATGTGTCCAGTGCCTTCCTGCACTCTACTGTCCATTCAAAAGATTCTGACTTCCACAACAGTTTCTCCAGAGGGGCCGTGATTTTGGCGTAGTTGCGGATAAAACGCCTGTAGTATCCAGTGTGCCCGAGTAATGCCCGCAACTGCTTCACGTTCTCGGGGGCCTCCATGTGGACAATAACGGCGACCTTGGCGGGATCAACACAGACCCCTTGCTTACACACCACGTGACCCAAGAGGGTGCCGAATGGTACTGCAAAAATACATTTCTTCAAATTCAAGGAAATCTGCAGCTGGCGACACCGATCGAACATAACACGCAATAGGGAGGTGTGTTTCTTCAGCAAGCTGTAAACGGTCCAATCATCCATATAGACTTCCAGGAATTTGTGAATATACTCCCGGAAAGCAGCAATAACAATCCGGGAAAACACAGCTGGTGCGTTCTTTAGTCCAAACGGCATGACATGGTATGCGAATGATCCCCATTCGGTTGTGAATGTTGTCTTTGCCTTGTCCTCTTCAGCGATGCGCACCTGATGGTAGCCCGAGAACCCATCCGTGAAAGAGTAAGCTTCGTTTCCCGCGACATGATCTAGTACTTCGTCGCTGAAGGGAGTGGGAAACGGATCGTGAATACAAGCATTGTTCAAACTCCGATAATCTACGCAGACCTGAATCTCTGCTTTATCCTTCTTGTTCTGGATGACAATGGGACTTACCCACTCCGCTTCCTCTACCGGAAAGATGAGACCTGTAGCCAGCATTTTATCGATCTCCATCTTTACCTTCTCTTTGATGCGTGGATTTAATCGGTAGGGTCGGTGCTTGACCGGCCTGGCTCCTGGTTTCAGTGTGATGCGCATCTCACCCAAATCCCCTTTGATCCCCTTCAGGTCCGCAACTGAAGATGGGACTAGGTCTTCATACTCCCGAAGGAGGCTGAAAATTTCCCTGGTCGTCTCCGCGTCCCAGTAATCTCCCACTGTTGCCAGTTTCGGTTTCTCCTCCGTTCCTATGTTCAGCTTCTTTGTCTTTAGGGGCTGCAAATGGACTCCTTCTGTCGTTGGCTCGTCGCGGACACTCCGCTCGCCCTCCTTCTCGTCAAAATGGAGATGCCTCAGGTCCTCCAAACTGTCGTCCCCTGGTTCGTCGTCAACCCGTTGGCAAACCAACTCGCTCTTCACCCCTGAGCGTGACGCCACCGGTCCCTCGTTGGGCTCGGGCTGGCGGAAAAATAGAACCTCCTTAACGGCTTGTAGGGCCTGAGATTCCTGTGCCGTCTCCCCTTCGAATGAGAAACTCTGGACGAACTTCTCCGCAACTGCTTGCCAAGAGCGGGTTCCCCGTCTCCGCTCTTCTGCTAGGTCCCAGGCCTGGGGGATTGTACCCAGGGAGTGTATAAATCTGTGGACCCATAACTCCTCAGGGTACCTGGCGTTGCGCCACTGTTCCTCGCACGCCCGCAAGTGCTGTCGTGGGTCTGAGTCGCCATGGTGCGTAAGTGTAATACAGGGCCCTTCATCCTCTTTGAAGCGTGCCCGCAAGGCATCCGCCACCAGCTCCCATCGCAACAGAGTGTTGCGGTGATTGTTCCACCATCGTCCTGACGTTGACTTCAGAGCCACATTCATCAGGGGTATCCGGCATTCTTCTGGGACCCAGTCCTCCACCTTGAGGATAAAAGTATTCACTTCTTGCATGTTTGACAAAGTGGGGTACCCGCGGATCTCGGTCCCCACCCACCGGACCTGCGCGATGGCGGCACATCGCCGCGTGGTGGTCTCGTATCCCCCTTGCTGCCAATCTTCCCACGCAAGCTCGGATCCGAGTTCCGAGCTCTGCACACTCCGCCAACTGATAGATCCTGTTGCGGTCGGGTTAATATAATCTTCCCGCCTTCCGGCGGTCATCTGATAGAGGTGGTCCATCATCTGAGCGTCCTCCCGACTATCCACCGGTTCTGTGTATTGCGGTCCCTGATACGGGTCGAGAGGCTGAGTCACCCATACCTCCCCATCCTCGAAAATCATCAGCTCCTTCTTGAGATCGATGATCGCATAATTCTCAAAAGCCCAATCAATGCCAAGTAAAGCAGGATAGGGGTCCTTATCACCCATGATATCAATAACTTCGAAGTCGGCATAGGTCTTTACCCCCGCAACATCAACCTCGACACCCTCGAGTCGGCCGATTGGAAAAATACAGTACTGGTTCGCCATTCTGAGTTGGATCGGGGAATAGGCGAGCCGGGGCTTTCCAAGAGCCTCCCATGTCTTTCGCGGCAATATGTTGACGTCGGACCCCAGGTCCAACATTGTATCGCTGATTTGGAATCCTGCGATCTGTGTGTTAAGTCGAAATTCTTTTCCCGTTCGCTGCTTGTTTCGCTTGACACGCTGCACGTATTGAGGCGTAGTGTCCACCAAGTTTCTGGGTTCTGCCCGGTCCTGCAGCGCTCCGTCCAATACCTGTCTGAGCTGCTGCCGCAGCACGGTGTCATCAACAATCTTGAGAAACAGCCGGAGCCAGTCCGCAACTACAGCATCTGCGGCGTTCTGATCCCCGGTTTTTGGCCGCTGAGGCTCCTCCAGCCCTCCTTCCTTTCGCAGCTGGGCGAATGCCTCAACCGCCTCCTGAAAGTACTTCTTCTGCACCTCGGGCCGAATCAACTTCTTCGGGGATGCCGGCCTCACCACTCGTACTGGCTCCTTCTCGTGGGCATCCTCACCAGTCTTCTTTCCGCCCCGCGTTATTATCGCAACATTCTGCATGTCAGGGGTTGCGACCCCTCGCGGTTCTGAGCCTATCAGATTCGTGGCCCTCTGCCGCGCCCGCTCTTCCCACTTTTTGATGAGTTCTGGGCAGTCTTCGGTGGCGTGGGCGTTGACCCGGCACTGGGAGCACCAGGGTCGTCGCGGAAGAGGACATTCTCGAGCCACATGACCCTCCTGGCCACAGTTGTAGCATTTTACCGGCCCGCGTCCTCCCGCTCGGCCTCCCCGCATGCCGCCACCTCTGCCCCTCGCGGCCTCGTTGACCCGGTACGAGGGCCGATCCAGTCGATCCGCAAGTGCGTCTAACGCCCTGCACTGCTCTGTGTTGTGCGTCGTGGACACACAAAATTCGCAGTATACATTATTCGGCACCGTGGAGTACTTTTGTAATATCGGGCACATCCGAGGAGGATGTCCGATCGTTCGGCAGATTTCACAGTATTCTGGGGTGGAGGACCCTGGTTGCGGTGAAAACCCCGCAAAGGCCTGTTGCGTCTGGTATACCCCCTGCGGATTCATTGCCGTGCCTCCCCCTGGTGGTGGCCCCCCCTGGATAGCCGCAACTGAGGGTCCAACTCGCGCGCCGCGCAACCGAGGACATTCGGTTGCGACGTGCCCCTCGACCAGGCAATGAGTACACCAAACATTCGGTCGCGCTGGTCTTGTTGGCTGAATTTCTTTGAGCTTTTCAGTTAAACTAGCGATCTGATGTTGCAACCCTATCAGCGAAGGGTCTTGCGGAGCCATCCCCCCCCTGTATTCCTGGGGATATCCCGCCATGGCTTCAATCTTCATGGCCTGCTCCAGAGCATCCTGCAGATTATCAATCTTCTGCTGAGTGAGAGGGGTTCGCGTCAAGGGAAGTAGAGCTTTGATGAACCAGTCCCTCTGGTGGTTTGGATCGATCGGGTAGCTCAGTTTCCCTATCGTGTCCTTGAATCGCCGCATCAACTCCCATGCGGTCTCGCCTTCCTTCTGCTTAATTTCCCATAGCTCGGATAGACCCTGCTGGTCCGTCTGGGGAAGCTTGAATTCACGGACAAAATCCCGCTTTACGTCCGCAATTACCGGATTAGGGTGCGGTTCAGACCACTTGATGAACCACCGCAGAGCTCTCTCTCTGAGCGTGGTTTGAAACTCTATCAACTTCCCTGCATCTGGTGTCTGTCGAGCCCTCCAGATGGCTTCGCACAGATACCAGTGTTGTTCTACATCGTCGTTTCCCCGGCCAGAGAACTCTGGGTACCGAGTGAAAGATCCAGCCATGTATACCGGCGGTGAATTAACCAAGATAAAACCTCCAGGTCCTGGTTGCGTAACGGTCCCGCTAGGGAAAAAATTACTACTCGTACCGCTGCTGCTACTGGGCGTTACTGGCGCCGCTGAACTTCTAGATAACTGACTTAAAGCTTGTAACTGAACAAAAATATTTCTTAAAGGTTGATAAAGTACCAGGGGAAGGTCGGGATCCTGGCCATGCGGAAGGTGGGATGTAGGGCTGCCTGGAGGGGTGGTTGCCGTCTGATCCTGAAACATCTGCTGCATCACGTCGTACCATTCATCATCGGAACTTTCTTCGGGCTGCATCCTTTCCTTATCCGTGTTAGTCGTTACTGCTCTTTCTCGCATCCTCGGGCTCCCATGCACCCGCTGTACGTCTGCTGCTGTCCCGTCCCCTGTCCGGGTATCCAATCCCATGGTTCCTGTCCTCTAAGGCGCCTCCTTCTGGTTCTTCTTCTCAATCTCCCTTCTCTTCAAATCTCTCATTACCCTTCTTCGCCACCTATCGGCGATTTGTGCCCGCCGATGTGCACGTAACTCCCGCAACTTGCATGCGGCCTCAACGTCCATCCCCCGTTCCCTACTCCTACAGTCTACACAGCATCGGTCCCTTCAATCCTTCCCCCAGTACGGTTGGTTTACGCTTCCATACTCGTTTTGTAGAATTCAATCAACCCTTCGTCCACCATTAGGGCTTTGATCCACAGCGGAATTTCCTTCAGCAGTTTTCCCCTCAGCCCTGAGTGAAACACAGCCTCAGCCTTTGAGAAAGATTGGTAACACTCAGCGGAAAACTCCACAACGTATCCTTCCAACGTAGTCTTGACCCAAAATTCCACTGCGCGGGTTAGTTCAGTATCTACCCGGTGTAGCGCTACCAAGTCTTCGTGCGCCCACCTGCGGTTTATCTCCCGCAAGCCTTCTTGGGCCGCCTTCGTTCGTAACCTCCGCAACCAGTTGTAAATATCCGTGGGAAACCTTCCCCAGAAAATTTCGTACGTATCGCTAGCTGAGTCGGAGAAAAGAACAAGCTCCCTGACCGCCGCCTCCTTTTTCTTAATCAGCTCCGCCTGCTGAGTAATAAAATGGTCAAGATGATCATCCCACCATCGCCGTATTGCTCCTTCAAAGATCCTCGAGACCATGATCTAGATCCCCTCAGAACATGCAGGTCCCGGCAACGGAACCATTTGTTGGCGAAAAGTCAGGTCTCGCGGGCAAGACCCAGGTTCAAAGGGTTGTGGCCAACAAGGGGTCCGATGTAGTCTAGTAACACGCCGGCATTTTCACCCTGCTCTGGGAGAGCAGAGCGTCTCACCCGAGGCGTGCCGCGACAACATGAGTAAGGGGATGGGATCACAGGTAAGGAATAAACTCGCAACCATAGAAAGAAAGAGAATCCATTACATATACCAGAATGTACATGCAAGATCACTAATCAAGTATTCAGACAGTCGCAACTTAAAATTTTTAAAGCAGTGCAAACACATCATAACACATAACCAAAGCATAGAGACAGCAATCCTTCTTTATATTATTCTTCGGGCCAATTACAGGATTACATAGCTTCCTTCTCTGATAACTCATAAGTCAGATACAGATGGGTCTAAGAACAGAAAGGACGAACATAGGAAGTAGGAACCAATGGAGAGAACAGGTCTGATTCTTCCGCGGCTGCTTTCGCATTCAATCATCCCTCAACAATGACCTCAACAGCAACCGATCAACCAACCTCTCTCTGTTCTTCAGCCGGGTGATCGCCTTTTATTCACCCGCTCGTCGCGACTGGCGGCTTCTCTGCGTCTTTGCTCTGGATTTTCCCGACTTCTCTTCTGATGTCTGCATGTTCTACCTCCTGTTTTCTGCTGTATCTCTTTCATCTGTACTTATCTCTGTTCCATCTCCAGTTATCAAGTGCTTCCGCACCGCCTTG
>CM076578.1:1589463656-1589560830 GCA_034641835.2 Pinus albicaulis
TGTTATCACTCAGGTTTTCCTAGAAGTTGTGTAAGAGGAAAGTATACCCGAGGTAACCACAAACCAACCTTTTAGATGCAGAATCTAGCCAATCTGCATCCAGAGAGGGCTCTCTCTTTATGATTTATCTTTGTTTTTTGAAAGGTTTTAGGCTAGTTATAGTTTCAAAGTTTGTTTTGGGAAAATGGTGGAATCCACAAACTAAGGGCAAGGTTGAGAGCTTTCAGTCCATTGGGCTATGGAATCAAAGGATGGCTTTACTGAATTTCTTTTCTAAACACAAGATGGTATTACAGGGCAAGATAGCTAGACAGAGAACAATCCTTAAAATTTAAAGTGGATGGATGGTCTTGAAGGGATGAAAGGAAGTTAAGAATCTTTCACCATATTCAAGATAAAGAAGAGAAATGACTACAAGCAAAGAGCAATGAAGGATTCTTTGTTACAGTAATCAACAATGTTTAAATCAGCAAAACATGAGCAATTAAGAATTCATGCTTATAACTAAGCCAGAAGAAAACATCGAGAATAATCACATTTGAAAACAGAGTACAATTAAGCAAATTCTGTTTCAATCCTTTATGTAAACTATTCAGAAACGGATATGATGATAGCATAAACTAATATAAAATTTAAACACAAGGGTTGGAAAACTTATTGAACCGAAGTCCAACACATGAATCCTGCAACAAGTCCAGTGCTTCAAAACGTCATCCAGTAAGCCACAAGTAAATTTGTCCAAAAGCTTTTTATTCCGAAAACCTCAATGTTACAACAGAGTAATAGAATCCACCCTCAACTCTCTCTTTGAGGGTTTATTTATACAAAAAATAATCCTAACAATCTTACTCTATCCTAGCCAATAATCCAGGCTGACTTAAAGCATATTTACAAACAAACAAGAGACACATGGTCTCGTAAAATAGAATAATGAGTAACGGCTGATGTGCTGTTCCTTTCTTCATGGACGTGCTAAGGATAAATGCTTAAAATAGGGCTCTGTGCTGTCCTTTGCGTATTCCTTTGACTTGTTGAATACTCTTTCTTCTTACGGATACTCTTTAACCTTTCATCTGATACTCTTTCATCTGCTTTTCTGTTTTTTACCATTTACTCAATAGTAAAGATAAACTTTTATCCTGAAAACATTTTTTACAAAATTTCCAGCATTTCCTTCCACCACTGATCATCTGGTATCATTGTTCTTCTGAGCTTCCTTAAAGTTTCATCGGCTTCAGTAAGTTTATAAAAAGTGGGCTTGTTTGGAAATAGATATTTTAATTCATGCTCCAGATGAAATAGATTCTTCACTTTTTCATAAATACTCTTCCCAGTTGGTAATGCAGGTTCTGATGAGCTACTAGAACCTATATTAGTAGAACCTATCGCTGTATTTTTAGCATGAGCTTTGATTCTTTTCTCATAGGTTTCTAAGTCTACTATTTGATCCTCTGTGAGCATGGGACTTGGCAAATCACTTTCCAGCAGAGCTTGAAACTTTTCTCTGAAAACGTTGATGTCGACCAAAATATCAGTACACTTTCTTTCTAGATTTTGCATGAAAGTTCTCTTGGTGAAAATTCTCTTTGCTTCCAAAACTACACCTGTTCTGTCATCAATTCCTAACAATGCAAGCTGTTGTTTTGTTCTGGAATTCAAAAATTGAATGATCTGCTGGGCATGCTCCGGCTTGCCCCTTAATTCATGTCTAGTTTTATTTATTTCTTCTTGTGCTATCTTGACTAATTCATTTTGCTCAAAAATAGCTTGAATGGAGGGCCAAATATCTCTTATTAATTCAATGATGTTGCACCAAAGAATATCATTTATTTCGTTAAGAGGCTTTTCCAGTGAAAGATCTTTTTGCAAAGCCTCAACCAATTTTTCCAATCTTTTTATTTCCCTGAGGTTGTCAGCAACTGTCTTTTTGGATGTGTCATATTTTTCCTCCAATTTTGTTAATTGCAATTTTGTTTCTTGGAGCTCTGTGACCTTTAGCTGCAAACTCTCCATCTGTTTAACTAAACCCTCAGAATTCAAATTAGAAATGTTCACCTGAGATGGTTGTTCCTGCTATCCTGTTGCTGAAGTCTGCTTGATAATTTCCTGTTCCTGCAATGCTTTTTCCAACTCTTTCTCTGTTTCATTTAGTCGCTCTGTCATATTCAAGAGCAACTCCATCATTTATTCCTGGGAATTTCCTTTTATAACTTCCTGTGTCTGAGGGTGCCTTGAGGCTGGTAGTTTCAGCTGTTTTCTGAGTGCAGCTATATCATCCTCTTTCTTTTTTACCAATGCCTCAATACCTTTAATGTCTTTGGGATTGTGACCCAAACCAATGATGATCTCTTCTAGGGACTTTATCCTATTGTCCTTGGCCTGTGAAGAGGCTCTCTCAATCTTCAATTGTTCAGTAGTATTATTCAAGGAATCTTGCAGCGTTAAAGCTTCCATGGCTTTGTTGGTGAGAGTAGAATAAACCATTTCCCCTGTTTGCCTATGAAGCTCTATCTGATCCAGGGGATGGATATCTTTTGCTAAAACTTCAAAATTTGTTCTGATGTAATCTGTTGCTGAAGTTGGCTTTGGCACCTTTGCTTTGAAGTGGCTCATTTGCATTTTACCTTGTGACAGATCAAATGCTGACATCAACCTTTGCTGATTGTGAGGAGCCATTTTCATATATTGATCGTAGACCTTCATTTTCAATGGTTCATTCCTTGTTTTGATATTAATGAAGGTTTTCTTAATGTCTCCAGTATCTGTCTTTGGCGGTCTGAAAGAAGATACTTCAGTGCTCAACTGATTTTGTATCCCTTTCTGGCTTATGTTTGTTTCACTTGCTGCACCTTCCCTACCATCATCAAATACCTCATCTATAATCTCTACATCTGGAGGTGGATCAGACTTGTGTTTTTTGGCTTGATAAACTTGTGGGGCTACTTTTGAAGGTGTGGTATCTGGAGCTGGCCTCTTTTTCCCTATTTCCACATTCAGTGGAGTTTGCATCTCTGGAACTTGGATTTGCTTTGCTGGTGTTTGAGAAGCCTGGGATTGTTCTGGTTCTTTGGAACTCTGTGATTTTTCTGCCATGACCAGGGTTTCAACGACCTTAACTATAGGTTCTTTTCCTTTACCCTTGGGCTCTGTTGCTACTGATGGGCTGTCTTCCTGTATAGCTTGTTGTAGAGTAGCTGCTGAAGATGTGCCAATGTATGGTACCTGCATTTGATCATATGTTTCTAGGTCAAATTTCTTCTCAACATCTTTCATAAGTTTATTCAATTTGGCAGCTCCACTTCCTTCTTCAACAAGTTTTCCTTTAACCCATTCATCTTGATTTGCATACTGTTCTATGTCAGGAATTCTGTGATGTATATAAGGAGATGACTTATTTTTTAACCTTCTTTCACAAATGAAACCAAAGGGGTCATAAGGGACCCAACGGAAAGATGTCTGGAAGTTTCTCTCTAATATAAGTTCTGCATCTCTCTCAGCTTCTCTAGAATTGCAAATGAAAGGACCTAACTGGCTTTTGATCCTTAACTGTGCTTTCTTCTTTACATTGCAGAAATGGATTACATCTGAGTTATTCATCTGTCTAAAGTATTCCAAAGCAAAAATTTTCATTGGTACATATCTGGGTAACTTGAATGGATGTAATTCACATCCATAAATCCTGATAACTGTATGGTTTTGGTACAAGTACCAATCCCCAACTTTGTAACTTCTTGACAATTGCAGGGTCTTTCTTATCTCAGTACTAAGCCTGGGGGGAGAAACTCCTGTTAACAAGGTTGTAGCAGGATGTACAAATTGATCAATGAATTCTGAATAAGAGTAGGGAGAATCAGAGGACAAATGAATGATGGGGGACCAAAAAATAACAGACCTGGGATTACCTTTAGCATCAAGTTTCTGAACAGGGAAAGGGAATTTGTTTGAGTGATAGAAACTTATGAGATGATAGATAACTGAGGAGTACTTGAAAACCTTTTCATCATCTAGCCTTAAAAATTGATCATGGATTTTGTTGGCAATGAAGGAAGCATAATCATACTTAATCTCAGGAGGCTGTCCAGGGGTAAAGATAGATAGCAAAGCCAGAGTTATCTCATCTACATACTCACTGGTATTGAATCCTAAGACAAAGGATATTACATTTACAATAAGCCTTCCCAATTTATTGAAAAAGTAAAAACCATAGGGGGGAGTCCCTTTTGGCTGATGCTCAGGTAACATGAAATATTGACACATTGCTTTTAATTTCTCTGGAGTTAACAGTCTGGTTTTCTCAATCAACCCTTCCATGGATAGTGGTGCTAATTCTTGTTCTGGCTCAAATTGTAACATAGAATTGATGGCCTGAGGTGTGATAGGGAACAAAACACTTTGATCAGGAGCCAATACAGCTCTTTGTGTGGGATCATAATTTGCATGACAGTAATGAATGATTTCAGGGAAAACGTGGACTGTAGGAATGAAATACCTTGGGAGATTGGATTCCCACAACCCTATAAGATCTTGCCCCTTTGAGTGTTCGTCTCTGCAGCGACAAAAGCTCAAACGGGGAATTTCATCAAAATGTAGGTCTTTTATTTGGAAATCTTCATCTATGAGAGGCAAGTAGTCTAAATCTCGGTGAGGAGCATTCAAAGGAGTGACATTTAGAGAAGTTGGGGCCTCCATTTTGGTTCTTGTGGATTCAAAATGGAGGTTTCAGTTTTTCTTGCAGACCGGACGGGATATCTGACAAAAGAGGAAATTGGAACAAATGGCAGGTTTGGGAAGCAAATTCACAGGTTTTAAATCTTCAATGAGGACTCAGAGAGGACTTTTGACCACTTTTTCAGAGAAAAAACACAGGAAACTAAGCTTAACTTGCAGTCGGGGCGCGGAATGATAAATACCTGTTTTTTAATGTAAACTGGTTCTTCAACAGGTAATGAACAATGGCGGGGACGTTCTTCAATACTGGCGCAGCGGAATTTCTGAGTAATTTGGTGTATTTGCAGTGAAATTTGAAAATTGCAGCGGGAGCTTAGTCTCTTTCGGAAACAAAAAATGACTGAAAAAACGCGAAAAATGGCTTAAAAACAAGTCAAAAGGGTTTTTGTCGTTTTTGAGGTGATGACGTCATTAGGGCGTACGGGGTGACGTAAGGAAGTGGGACCGGCGGTATGCGGTAAGCGGTAAGCGGTAAGCCCGCACCGCTTATGGACGAGGGCGGTAAAAGTCGCAATAGCAGCGATTCCACAGGACGCTTGCCACGTGGAATGTTGAATAGTCAAAAACCGCCCACTCCCCGCTGGCTAAATAACTCACACGGGATGGGCAGCGGGATTGATCAGGACCGTTGATCATCGGAGGGATGATCCGACGGTTGAAAAGGATGGGAACTTGTGCGACTTCAAAGGTGGGCCCGTCGGGGTTTTAAACAGGTTTTAACGTGTAATCTAATTACCCCGGGGAGAAGTTAATAGGCGGGAATGGTTGTTAATTAGTCCAAATGATCAATTAACCCCATGGAATTATGAAATTGGTTTGCGGCGGTAGTTTGGCCAGGTGGAATGCTACGTGGACGGAACACTATGGCACAGTAAGCCGTCTCATTTTATTCTTTGTTTTTGGTGTTAAACACATATATTACGTGTCTAACGCTTTTTTACATATATTTTATTATACGATGAATTAATTAATACACAACTAATTCACCATAGGGCGGGGATTAATGTATAAGGCTATAGTTTTAACCAAAGGGCTTTATAAAGCGGGGTATTTATTTTAAATGTGCGGGAATATATACTTTGGTAAAACATTATAATAAGAGGGTTTTGGGGATATTTATTAGAAAAGGGAGTTATATACTTAGGAAAAGGGGTTTCACTAGGGATTTAATATAATAGAGTTAAATGTTAATATGAAAAGGACAAGGAAAATCAAAACATCTTTGTACATCTAAGAAAGTGAAAACTTATGAAGTAAATTGCACATTTTATCTTCAACACTTAAGCTTAGAATAACAAGTTGTCTTGAGGAATTTTATGGAATGTTGCATCAGTTTCCTAAGTAAAATAGGATTTTACTTAGGAAAAAGTTAAAGATGGAAGATAACAATGATGGATTATTTCAAGCGCTTAGGTCTTTTGATCATTGGGCCGAGGGTCCGGTCCCTCCAGAAGTCAAGGAAATGCCTTGAGCCCCTTTGATCTCAAATTACCTTAGTACTTTTGGGGAAATTAGTAAAACTCTTGAGGGGGAAAAATGATGAAGGAGGTTAATGAATTTGACTTTGCTTGCTGTGATTTTCCATTGTATTTCCTGCTTCAGTACTTATGATGAAAGTAAAGGATCAAAAACATGTAGCAGCACCATTCATCAGATAACACTTTGCAGCACCATCTACCTACCCTATCTACTTAACACTACCATTTTTTCTTCTTTATTAGGGTGCATTTAGACTTGCAAACCCTGATCAATCTTTTCTTTTTACATGATGAATCTATCTATTTCTACCCTTATTACATCCAAGGGCTCAGATTAAACTGTTGAGCACCTTTTATTCACTCTACCTAACTACTTATCTGCCAAGATTAAAATGTTTGGCTAGATATTTATTCTCTAATCTATAACATGAAATTGAAATATGACTAAGCCAAGTTTAAACAGTTTGACTTATTCATGAATTGTGGCAAAAGTTCACAAGCTGCACACAATTGTTTTATTACAACAGAGTAAAAATTAGTGGCATTTAGACTTGCACACTTTCCTTGGCCTTTCTTTTTGATGGGGTTCATTTCTTTTACTTTTTTTGGCCAGTTTTATTCTTTTTACCCTTTGATTTTTCTTTTAGGGTATACCCTCTTTACATTTTTTAAATTTTTTGATTTTTTGGTTTTTCAAGAATATGGAACACCTTTGCTCAAGAAAAAGGTTTGAACATATTCCATAGTTTAATCAAGACAATCATGAAAAATGACACCTATTGGTATAGGAGTCTAACACTGGCTCCACTTGGGGATGGCTTTTTCTTGTGAAAAGTCAAGAACAGCAGATCAGATGCCTCAAAATGTCTTCAAACTGAAAGTATGAAATCTTCCTCCTTCTGGTAGCTTTATTTTACATATGATAGTGAAACTTTTGGAACTTAGGGCCTTCACTTCGGGCTTCAATTCCAAGAAGTCACCATCCAATCCAATCTGCAGTAACAAAAATAAAACAAGCAAACAATATATTATGTACAAGTTAGAAACATTTAAACATTCTAGTAAATTGGATCAAAATAATGCTTAAGCATTCGACCATTGACTCGTCCTTCTTCAACTTCTGAATTGTCCAAGTCCTTCAAAAAGTAAGTGTTGTTTCCCTGCAAGGCATGAATGATATAAGGCCCTTTCCACAAGAAATCAAACTTTCCATGTTTCCCTTTTTCTTCTCTTCTAGAATCCCATCTTAGGACCTTGTCTCCTAATTGAAAATCCTCTGCTTTAGTCCTTTTATCAAACATTTTCTTTAGATTTTCCTGTAAGACTTGTGATCTTTGGTATATCTCTTCTCTGGTTTGTTGCAGGTGGATTGTCTGATTAATTCTTCTTTGAATGTCATTTGGCTCCACTTGAGCCTCCTGAAGTAATTTCATCACAAGGATTCCTAACGATGATGGGAATCTTGCTTCCATACCATAAACTAACTCATAAGGACTAGTCCCAATGGATTTCTTGGTTGTAAGTCTGTCTGCCCATAAAGCATAGGTCAGTTTCTTATGCCAGTTCTTTTTATTTTCCTCCAACAATTTCTTAAAGATATTGATCAAACTCTTATTGGAGGATTCTGCTAGTCCATTACCCTGGGGGTAATAGGCTGTTGAATGGCCTAAAGTAATATGATATTTATGGCAGAAACTAATCATTTTCTTTGATTTAAATGCAGCAGCATTGTCTGTTATAATCTTTTCTGGACATCCAAATTTTGAAAGTATGTTGGTTTCAAGAAACCCTATGATTACAGAATCATTGGACTGTCTACATGGGATGGCTTCAATCCATTTAGTGAAATAGTCTGTAGCAGTTAAAATCCATCTATGTTGTCCTGAAGACGGGGGATGAATTTCTCCAATAAAATCTAATCCCCATTGTTGAAAGGGTTTTTCCGTGGAAACTGGTTTTAAAGGCAGAGGTAAAAACTTTCTTTTACCCTCAAATATTTGACATTTGTGACAACTTGTAACAAATTTCTTTACATCAGAAAATAATGTTGGCCAGTAAAAACCAGCCCTTAAGATCTTGTCTGCAGTAGATTTCCAGTAGAGATGTCCTCCACAATCCCCTGCATGAAATTCATTAAGCACTTTATCAGCTTCATCTTTTAAGAGACAATTCAATAAAATTCCTTCATGATTCTTCCAAAATAAAGTGTTATCTAAAATACAATATTTCAAAGATGTCATCTTTAAAAATCTTTGCTTAGTTCTGGACAACCCTGGAGGAGCTTGCAGGTTTAATAGAACATGAATTATATCAGTATACCAGGGTGAATCTAAGAAAGCTTGACTGATCTGGGGAGTCTCCATCTCCTGCTCGTTATCCAGTTCATTGATATCTAAGGCTTGGCAATTGGTTTATGTCATAAGTTGTGCTAAGCCTTGGCCTTTTATCAGTTTGGTTGGCTTGATCTCAATATCATATTCCAAAATGGTAGCTATCCACTTACCTCGTTTACCTTCAATGCCATCTTGAGTCAAAATATCTTTAACTACTGCATTAGGCACATATGCTATCACATGAGAATATAATATGTAGACTCTGAAATCTTTGATGGCTTTTACCAATGCAAAAGCCTGTTTTTCCATAATATTGTACTTTAGAGGTGCATCCCTCAGTGCTTTACTAAAAAATGCTATTGGCTTTTCACACCCTTGGTCATCTTTTTGAAGTAAAACAGCTGCAACAGTATGTTCATAAGCAAATGAAAAAATAATAAAGTCTCTATCAAATTTAGGACTGGTCAGAACTGGTGTCCTTGTTAAAGCCATTTTAATTTCCTCGAATGATTGTTTGGCTTCTACAGTCCAGTCAATGCTTGAATCTTTCCTCAACATGTTAGTCAGTAATCTAAGTAACTCTGCTAGACTAGAAATAAATCTTCTCAAGAAGTTGATTTTTCCTATAAATGCTTGCAATTCTTTTATGTTTCTGGGGTGGGGTATTTGCAAAATTGCTTGAATTCTTTCAGGATCAATCCTAATGCCATCTTTAGAAATGATATGTCCTAAAAGCTTTCCTTCTTCCAACCCAAACAATGACTTCTTAGGGTTTAAAGAAATTCCATATTTTCTGCACTTTATAAATACTTGCCTTAGGTGATCTAAATGTTCTTGATCTGTTTTAGAGAAAACAGTCAAATCATCTAAGTAAATAACCAGAAAATCATGTATCTCTTTAGCAAAAGCAATGTCCATTGCTCTTTGAAATGTAGCTCCTGCATTCTTGAGCCCAAATGGCATTTTGACATATTTAAACGTACCCCATGGTGTGGTAAATGCTGTTTTATCCCGATCATCAGGATGAACCAGAATCTGGTTGTACCCTGAAAATCCATCCAGTAGTGATATTCTCGAAGATCCCACTACCCTTTGCAGAATGTGGTCCATTTTCGGCAGAGGATAGTTGTCTTTTAAAGAAACTTTATTCAAATTCCTTAAATCAACACACAGTCTGATTTCTCCTGTCTTTTTTCTGGTTGGTACTAGGTTAGAAACCCATTCTCAAAATCTGATAGGAGATATAATCCCTGCTTCAAACATTCTTTTGATTTCCTTTTCAATTGAGGGTAATAAAACAGGATTAATTCTCCTAAGCTTTTGTTTAAAAGGTTTCTGATCCGGTTTCAAAGGTATAGTATGTTGAATGATGGATGTATCATAAGATTTGAGGTCTTCATAACTCCAAGCAAAGACGTCCTGGAATTCTTTTAATAGTTCAACATATTTTACCTTCTGATCTTTTGGAAGAGATTTAGACAACTTAACAATTTTTGGATGTTCTGGTGTTCCTAAGTTGCATTCCTCCATATCGGCTTTAACATGTTCCATTTTAGGTCTGAATGGAATATCATTTGAGTCGAATAGATCTTCCAAAGGTGTTAATCCTTTGGGTAATTGATTATCTTTTAAATTGATGGTTTCTGTCTCATCTATGATCTCATCAAATTCCATTTGTTTCAAATTTTGCATGTCTTTTTCAGTGAATGTGGTTGGATGCAGCATATGAATTGCATTTTCTCTTGAAATTTCCATTTTTTGTTCTTTTTCTTGATCAAATTTATCAACAGTCATGTCTTCATCTATATTACAGTTAGAAAACTCATTCTGAAGTGTCAAAAAACTATTGATTTGATGGTTATTCACAAATACTTGCCAATTCAAAACATTGTCGGGTATTGCAGGCCTGTGTCTTATCTCAGCTGAAAACCGATGATTAGGATCAAAAGGCAACTTACATGTACTAGCAAACATTGCTAAACTGTGAGCATGCAAGTTTTGTTTCCTGGGAATCTTGGCAAGTTGGGCTTGTAGAAATGTGTTGAGAATCTCTACAACTGTCTCTCGGTATTGTTTCAGTCCCATGTCCTTTGTTGCACATTCTCCTTTAATCTGTTGGATAATTAGTTCAGAGTCGCCTATGATTGATACCCTAATGCCTCCTAACTTCTTGACATGTTTAAGCCCCAATAAAAGAGCTTCATACTCTGCCATGTTGTTAGTGCATTTGAAATTTAACCTATAAGCATGACCCTCTGCATGATTGTTCTCTACATTGTGTAACCAAATTCCACCTCCTGCACCTAGTCTGTTTACTGAGCCATCAAACTCTAAATGCCATAGAATTTCATGTTCGTAATCTTCATCAATTGTTTTAACAGATTTTCTGACAAGAGCTAGTTGTCTAGTTTTTTCAGGTTTTTCTTGGTCATCTGGTGTTTCTTTGTTTTCAGATATTTCTTCAATTTTGACAGTGGTTTTGTTTATGATTTCCTTTTCAGGAGCTCCTATTTCAGTAAGAAGATCTGACTCAGCATTGTATAAAATAAAAGAATCCATGTCAGAATGTACAGAATAAACAGGGAAGTTTTCAGGCTTCTCATGGCTACTCACTAAGTACTTCATCAAAGTTTCTCGATATAATCTTTTAGGCTGACCAAATACTGAAATAGTTGCATAAGACATGTCTAATTGAATAGATCCTCCAAGTTTAGCACCCCAAGACCTAGTCAATAACATACCATATTTAGGTGGAATATCAGCAACTACTATGTCCATTAAAACAGACTTAGCAGGGTATTGGACCAAAGTGACACACAGATCTTTAATTAAACCTAAACATTTTACCTGACTGGAATCAAATGAAAACAAATCTTTGTATGGTCTGGTAATATCTAGATTCAATCTTTCCATTACTGCTTTTGGCATCAAATTGTGAGATGCTCCAGAATCAAGCATTGCATTATGGAGTATCTTGTCGTGAATATTCAGGCTTACATAAAATGGAGGAGTTCCTCCACTTTCTGGTTTGCCATTAACCTCAGGGCCAAAAAGAAGTTTGGGTTGATCATCAAGAATATTTACTGAATCATCCAATCCGGTAATGTTAATGTTTAAAGACTTGGAAATCTGATTCCTATAGACATCATGTTTAGCCAATTCTGATAAAGGAACAGCTATCTTGAGTTTGCCTATTTCAGCTTCTAGATTAAAGGGTTTTTCTGTTGGAGCTTTAGTGTTTTGCACAGTTGGATTTTCTCTGTTTACTGGATCTTCAATGTTTTTCTCTTTTTCATGAATGAAGTTTTGCTTTGAAGATGTTTCAGGACTAACTTCTACTGTTTCTTCTACAGTTCCTACTTGAGGAGATGTATTGGATTGCTGTTTGTCAATTGGTTGGTTGTCAGAGACATCTTCAATTATTGGATTTGAAAAACTAGGAGTTATCCTAGGCAAAATTTGTATTTGGGGAATGTTTTGTACAGGGGAAGTATTTTGTACAGTGGGAATGTTTTGTTTTCCTTTGACATTTTGTTTTGTGGTTTTCTGTTTATTTTTCTCTGGTACATCTATCCGTCTACTTCTCAAGTTGTACTGCTTATGAACCTCGTAGATTGCTGTGTCATAGCCTTCTTTGAAATCAAAAGTCTCACCTGAATGAGTGTGGAATGTTTCAAGGATATGATTCTCTTGATCATCCCGAGATAGGAAGATTTCTGATTCATCTTTGTCCTCATTGACATTGTTTATTTCTACATCTTCTGTAGGTCCTTCTGAGGTCGAACCTTCAACAAAGTTTTCTTGGAAAGGTGGTCTAATGTTTTGATCAGGGACATTCTTTCCAATATTTTGGTTCAGATTCCTCCTAAAGTTTGGGTTTCTTGCAACATTCTGGTTATCAGTAGCAGACTTTCTTTCAATGGTTTCCACTATATCACCTAATCTTTCCATACCTTTAATGATTACATCCAGCTTCTTTTCAAAAGCTGAAGGTTCTTCCTTCATAGGCATTCTTCTCTCTGCCCTATCTCTGGCTCGTTTTTCTATCAGATTTGCTTCTACGCTCACCACTATGCTTTGCATTTCCTCTAATGTTTGTGGAGCTCTTTCCCTAAGAGAATAAGCTATTTCAGAGTCAAAACCGTCTGGAAATTTGACCAACACGTTATTAGGTGGGGGTCTTAGATTCAGAGGAACTGCATGATATGATTCATTAAATCTTATGATGTAATCTTGTACGGTTTCATTTGGTCTTCTTCTTAATTTTTCAAATTCTGATAGGATCTGGAGAGGATCTTTCTTTTTCTCCCATCTGTTCAAAAATGCCCTATACAAAGCTTCTAGGTCAGCAATACTGTTCGGGGTGAGAGCCCTAAACCAAGTTCTAACTTCTCCCGTAAGACTTTGTACAAAAATTCTCATACGGATATCATCAGTATCAATCTCATAAAACTCAAAGTAATCTGTCATCCTTTTGGTGTGTTGTTGAGCTGTGTAGGTACCTGATCCGTCAAAAGGTGTGATCTTACTTTGGTAGTCTGGTGGTAAAGATGGAGGGTTGGCTGGTAATATTAAAGGGGCATATCGATTGGCCATTGGAAGATAAAGTGGAGTAACAGGAGTAGCCGGTCTAGTAGGAGGAGAAGGTGGTCTAAAGGGAGGAGATGGAGGTCTGACATGTGGAGATGGAGGTCTGACAGGTGTTTGAAAAGTGGCTGAGCTCGGAGATGCTTCAGTTATTACAGAAATGTTTGAGCTTTCTTCAAAGGCTTGCTCAGATTGAATGGAGTTATGAAATTCTCTGTCAAGATGGTGTGAAACAAATCTGTATTGCAAATCTTCAAAGAACAAAGGATCTGGAATTAATCTAGATAATTCAGTCTCAGAGAAATTTACAAACAAAGATGTTTCAAATCGTGCATCAAAAGGAATGTCATCAATATAAATAATTTTAACAGGACAAGATGCAGATCTAGAAAGTGGTCTAGAACTACCTGTACTTTCCTGACTTCCTCTTTCAGAACTTTCTTGACTTCCTTGTCTTCTAAGAATCCTAGGAATCAGGTTTGGATTTTCAAAAATTGGTGGTGGATTGGGGTCAGGGTTTGACCTAGTATGTTGAATCCTTTCTGAAGCCAGTTTTCTTAGAATATGTGTTTTTGAATTTTGGGTTTTATTTGAAAAATAAATACAACTTCTACAAATTCTTTAAGAAATAATGATATGTGATTAAGATTTCCTCAAAGATCTGTTTTAAACTAGAGAATCTGATTGAAAAATTTGAAACTAAGATTCAACTTATAAGCTAAATCAGAGATAGACTGAAACAGCTTTTATTTACTTTTGCATTTGCATAGCAAAAGCAATTTCAAAGGCTTCCTGGCTGATTTTCAGACTCTGTCTGTAGATTATAAATCAAACAATAGTATCAATAAAATGATTCAGATCCCCAGTATGGTCGCCACTATGTTATCACTCAGGTTTTCCTAGAAGTTGTGTAAGAGGAAAGCATACCCGAGGTAACCACAAACCAACCTTTTAGATGCAGAATCTAGCCAATCTGCATCCAGAGAGGGCTCTCTCTTTATGATTTATCTTTGTTTTTTGAATGATTTTAGGCTAGTTATAGATTCAAAGTTTGTTTTGGGAAAATGGTGGAATCCACAAACTAAGGGCAAGGTTGAGGGCTTTCAGTCCATTGGGCTATGGAGTCTAAGGATGGCTTTACCGGATTTCTATTCTAAACACAAGATGGTATTACAGGGCAAGATAGCTAGACAGAGAAAAATCCTTTAAATTTAAAGTGGATGGATGGTCTTGAAGGGATGAAAGGCAGCTAAGAATCTTTCACCATATTCAAGAGAAAGAAGAGAAATGACTACAAGCAAAGAGCAATGAAGGATTCTTTGTTACAGTAATCAACAATGTTTAAATCAGCAAAACATGAGCAATTAAGAATTCATGCTTATAACTAATCCAGAAGAAAACATCAAGAATAATCACATTTGAAAACAGAGTGCAATTAAGCAAATTCTGTTTCAATCTTTTATGTAAACTATTCAGAAACGGATATGATGATAGCATAAACTAATATAAAATTTAAACACAAGGGTTGGAAAACTTATTGAACTGAAGTGCAACACATGAATCCTGCAACAAGTCCAGTGCTTCAAAACGTCATCCAGTAAGCCACAAGTAAATTTGTCCAAAAGCTTTTTATTCCGAAAACCTCAATGTTACAACAGAGTAATAGAATCCACCCTCAACACTCTCTTTGAGGGCTTATTTATACAAAAATAATCCTAACAATCTTACTCTATCATAGCCAATAATTCAGGCTGATTTAAAGCATATTTACAAACAAACAAAAGACACATGGTCTCGTAAATAGAATAATGAATAACGGCTGATGTGCTGTTCCTTTCTTCATGGACATGCTAAGGATAAGTGCTCAAAATAGGGCTCTGTGCTGTCCTTTGCGTATTCCTTTGACTTGTTGAATACTCTTTCTTCTCACGGATACTCTTTGACCTTTCATCTGATACTCTTTCATCTGCATTTCTGTTTTTTACCATTTACTCAATAGTAAAGATAAACTTTTATCCTAACAACATTTTTTACAAAATTTCCAGCATTTCCTTCCACCACTGATCATCTGGTATCATTGTTCTTCTGAGCTTCCTTAAAGTTTCATCGGCTTCAGTAAGTTTATAAAAAGTGGGCTCGTTTGGAAATAGATACTTTAACTCATGTTCCAGATGAAACAGATTCCTCACTTTTTCATAAATACTCTTCCCAGTTGGTACTGCAGGTTCTGATGAGCTAGTAGAACCTATATTAGTAGAACCTATAGCTGTATGTTTAGCATGAGCTTTGATTCTTTTCTCATAAGTTTCCAAGTCTACTATTTGATCCTCTGTGAGCATGGGACTTGGCAAATCACTGTCCAGCAGAGCTTGAAATTTTTCTCTGAAAACGTTGATGTCGACCAAAATATCATTACACTTTCTTTCTAGATTTTGCATGAAAGTTCCCTTTGTAAAAATTCTCTTTGCTTCCAAAACTACACCTGTTCTGTCATCAATTCCTAGTAATGCTAGCTGTTGTTTTGTTCTGGAATTCAAAAACTGAATGAGCTGCTGAGCTAGCTCTGGCTTGCCTCTTAATTCATGTCTCGTTTTGTTTATTTCCTCTTGGGCTATTTTGACTAACTCATTCTGCTCAAAAATAGCTTGAATGGAAGGCCAAATATCTCTTATTAAATTGATGATGTTGTCCCAAAGAATATCATTTATTTCATTCAGAGGCTTTTCCAGTGTAAGATATTTTTGCAAAGCCTCAACCAATTTTTCCAACCTTTTTATTTCTCTGAGGTTGTCAGCAACTGTCTTTTTGGATGTGTCATATTTTCCCTCCAATTTTGTTAATTGTAATTTTGCTTCTTGGAGTTCTGTGACCTTTAGCTGCAAACTCTCCATCTGTTTAATTAAATCCTCAGAATTCAAATTAGAAATGTTTACCTGAGATGGTTGTTCCTGTTGTCCTGTAGTTGTAGTACCTGTTGTTGAAGTTTGCTTGATGATTTCCTGTTCCTGCAATGCTTTTTCCAACTCCTTTTCTGTTTCATTTAGTCGCTCCGTCAAATTCAAGAGCAACTCCATCATTTCTTCTTGTGAATTTCCTTTTATAATTTCCTGTGTCTGGGGGTGCCTCGAGGCTGGTATTTTCAGCTGTTTTCTGAGTGCAGCTATATCATCCTCTTTCTTTTTTATCAGTGCCTCAATACCTTTAGTGTCTTTGGGATTGTGACCCAAACCAATGATGATCTCTTCTAGAGACTTTATTCTATTGTCCTTGGCCTGTGAGGAGGCCCTTTCAATCTTCAATGTTGCAATGGTATTATTCAAGGAATCTTGCAGCGTTAAAGCTGCCATGGCTTTGTTGGTGAGAGTAGAATAAACCATTTCCCCTGTTTGTCTATGAAGCTCTATCTGATCCAGGGGATGGATATCTTTTACTAAAACTTCAAAATTTGATCTGATGTAATCTGCTGCTGAAGTTGGCTTTGGTACCTTTTCTTTGAAGTGGCTCATTAGCATTTTACCTTGTGAAAGATCAAATGCAGACATCAGCCTTTGCTGATTATGAGGAGCCATCTTCATATACTGATCGTATAGCTTCATTTTCAATGGATCATTCTTTGTTTTGATATTAATGAAGGTTTTCTTAATGTCTCCAGTATCTGTCTTTGGCGGTCTGAAAGAAGATACTTCAGTGCTCAACTGCTTTTGT
Source organism: Pinus albicaulis (assembly GCA_034641835.2). Lineage (NCBI taxonomy): Eukaryota > Viridiplantae > Streptophyta > Pinopsida > Pinales > Pinaceae > Pinus > Pinus albicaulis. The sequence continues at coordinate 1,589,480,488 of CM076578.1, forward strand.
ATCCCTTTCTGGCTTATGTTTGTCTCACTTGCTGTACCTGTTTGCTGACTATCCTCCCTACCATCATCAAATACCTCATCTATAATCTCTACATCTGGAGGTGGATCAGACTTGTGTTTTTTAGCTTGATAAACTTGTGGGGCTCCTTTTGAAGGTGTGGTATCTGGAGCTGGCCTCTTTTTCCCTATTTCCACATTCAGTGGAGTTTGCATCTCTGGAACTTGGATTTGTTTTGCTGGTGTGTGAGAAGTCTGAGATGGTTCTGGTGCTTTGGAACTCTGTGATTTTTCTGCCATGACCAGGGTTTCAATGACCTGAACTATAGGTTCTTTTCCTTTACCCTTGGGCTCTGCTGCTACTGATGGACTATCTTCATGTATAGCTTGTTGTAGAGTAGCTGCTGAAGATGTGCCAATGTATGGTACCTGCATTTGATCATATGTTTCTAGGTCAAATTTCTTCTCAACATCTTTCATAAGTTTATTCAATTTGGCAGCTCCACTTCCCTCTTCAACAAGTGTTCCTTTAACCCATTCATCTTGATTTGCATATTGTTCTATGTCAGGAATTCTGTGATGTATATAAGGAGATGACTTATTTTTTAACCTTCTTTCACAAATGAAACCAAAGGGATCATAAGGGACCCAACGGAAAGATGTCTGGAATTTTCTCTCTAATATAAGTTCTGCATCTCTCTCATCTTCTCTAGAATTGCAAATGAAAGGACCTAACTGGCTTTTGATCCTTAACTGTGCTTTCTTCTTTACATTGCAGAAATGGATTACATCTGAGTTGTTCATCTGTCTAAAGTATTCCAAAGCAAAAATTCTCATTGGTACATATCCGGGTAACTTGAATGGATGTAATTCACATCCATAAATCCTGATGACTGTATGGTTTTGGTACAAGTACCAATCCCCAACTTTGTAACTCTTTGACAATTGCAGGGTCTTTCTTATCTCAGTACTAAGCCTGGGGGGAGAAACTCCTGTTAACGAGGTTGTAGCAGGATGTACAAACTGATCAATGAATTCTGAATAAGAGTAGGGAGAATCAGAGGACAAATGAATGATGGGGGACCAAAAAATAACAGACCCGGGATTACCTTTAGCATCAAGTTTCTGAACAGGGAAAGGGAATTTGTCTGAGTGATAGAAAATTATGAGATGATAGATAACTGAGGAGTACTTGAAAACCTTTTCATCATCTAGCCTTAAAAATTGATCATGGATTTTGTTGGCAATGAAGGAAGCATAATCATACTTAATCTCGGGAGGCTGCCCAGGGGTAAAGATAGATAGCAAAGCCAGAGTTATCTCATCTACATACTCACTGGTATTGAATCCTAAGACAAAGGATATTACATTCACAATAAGCCTTCCCAATTGATTGAAAAAGTAAAAACCATAGGGGAGAGTCCCTTTTGGCTGATGCTCAGGTAACATGAAATACTGACACATTGCTTTCAATTTCTCTGGAGTTAACAGTCTGGTTTTCTCAATTAGCCCTTCCATGGATAGAGGTGCTAATTCTTGTTCTGGCTCAAATTGTAACATAGCATTGATAGCTTGAGGTGTTATAGGGAACAAAACACTTTGATCAGGAGCTAATACAACTCTTTGTGTGGGATCATAATTTGCATGACAGTAATGAATGATTTCGGGGAAAACGTGGACTGTAGGAATGAAATACCTTGGGAGATTGGATTCCCACAACCCTATAAGATCTTGCCCCTTTGAGTGTTCGTCTCTGCAGCGACAGAAGCTCAAACGGGGACTTTCATCAAAATGTAGGTCTTTTATTTGGAAATCTTCATCTATGAGAGGCAAGTAGTCTAAATCTCGGTGAGGAGCATTCAAAGGAGTGAAATTTAGAGCAGTTGGGGCCTCCATTTTGGTTCTTGTGGATTCAAAATGGAGGTTTCAGTTTTTCTTGCAGACCGGACGGGATATCTGACAAAAGAGGAAATTGGAACAAATGGCAGGTTTGGGAAGCAAATTCACAGGTTTTAAATCTTCAATGAGGACTCAGAGAGGACTTTTGACCACGTTTTCAGAGGAAAAACACAGGAAACTAAGCTTAACTTGCAGTTGGGGCGCGGAATGATAAATACCTGTTTTTTAATGGAAACTGGTTCTTCAACAGGTAATGAACAATGGCGGGGACGTTCTTCAATACTGGCGCAGCGGAATTTCTGAGTAATTTGGTGTATTTGCAGTGAATTTTGAAAATTGTAGCGGGAGCTCGGTCTCTTTCAGAAACTAAAATAACTGAAAAAAACGCGAAAATGGCTTAAAAACAAGTCAAAAAGGGTTTTTGTCGTTTTCGAGGTGACGACGTCATTTGACGTACGGGGTGACGTAAGGGAGTGGGACCGGCGGTATGCGGTAGGCGGTAAGCGGTAAGCCCGCACCGCTTTTGGACGAGGGCGGTAAAAAACGCGATGGCAGCGATTCCACAGGACGCTTGCCACGTGGAATGCTGAATAGTCAAAAACCGCCCACTCCCCGCTGGCTAAATAACTCACACGGGATGGGCAGCGGGATTGATCAGGACCGTTGATCATCGGAGGGATGATCCGACGGTTGAAAAGGATGGGAACTTGTGCGACTTCAAAGGTGGGCCCGTCGGGGTTTTAAACAGGTTTTAACGTGTAATCTAATTACCCCGGGGAGAAGTTAATAGGCGGGAATGGTTGTTAATTAGTCCAAATGATCAATTAACCCCATGGGATTATGAAATTGGTTTGCGGCGGTAGTTTGGCCAGGTGGAATGCTACGTGGACGGAACACTAGGGCACAGGACTCCGTCGCATTTTATTCTTTGTTTTTGGTGTTAAACACATATATTACGTGTCTAACGCTTTTTTACATATATTTTATTATACGATGAATTAATTAAAACACAACTAATTCACCATAGGGCGGGGATTATATATAAGGCTATAGTTTTAACCAAAGGGCTTTATAAAGCGGGATATTTATTTTAAAATGTGCGGGAATATATACTTTGGTAAAACATTATAATAAGAGGGTTTTTGGGGATATTTATTAGAAAAGGGAGTTATATACTTAGGAAAAGGGGTTTCACTAGGGATTTAATATAATAGAGTTAAATGTTAATATGATAAAGGACAAGGAAAATCAAAACATCTTTGTACATCTAAGAAAGTGAAAACTTATGAAGTAAATTGCACATTTTATCTTCAACACTTAAGCTTAGAATAACAAGTTGTCTTGAGGAATTTTATGGAATGTTCCCTCAGTTTCCTAAGTAAAATAGGATTTTACTTAGGAAAAAGTTAAAGATGGAAGATAACAATGATGGATTATTTCAAGCGCTTAGGTCTTTTTTGATCATTAGGCCGAGGGTCCGGTCCCTCCAGAAGTCAAGGAAATGCCTTGAGCCCCTTTGATCTCCAATTACCTTAGTACTTTTGGGGGAAATTAGTAAAACTCTTGAGGGGAAAAAAATGATGAGGGAGGTTAATGAATTTGACTTTGCTTGCTGTGATTTTCCAGTGCATTTCCTGCTTTAGTACTTGTGATGAAAGTAAATGATTAACCAACATGTAGCAGCACCATTCATCAGATAACACTTTGCAGCACCATCTACCTACCCTATCTACTTAACACTACTATTTTGTCTTCTTTATTAGGGTGCATTTAGACTTGCAAACCGTGATCAATCTTTTCTTTTTACATGATGAATCTATCTATTTCTACCCTTATTACATCCAAGGGCTCAGATTAAACTGTTGAGCACCTTTTATTCACTCTACCTAACTACTTATCTGCCAAGATTAAACCGTTTGGCTAGATATTTATTCTCTAATCTATAACATGAAATTGAAATATGACTAAGCCAAGTTTAAACAGTTTGACTTATTCATGAATTGTGGCAAAAGTTCACAAGCTGCACACAATTGTTTTATTACAACAGATGAAAAAAGTAGTGGCATTTAGACTTGCACACTTTCCTTGGCCTTTCTTTTTGATGGGGTTCATTTCTTTTACTTTTTTTTGGCCAGTTTTATTCTTTTTACCCTTTGATCTTTCTTTTAGGGTATACCCTCTTTACATTTTTTAAATTTTTTGATTTTTTTGGTTTTTTTTTTTAAGAATATGGAACACCTTTGCTCAAGTAAGAAGGTTTGAACATATTCCACACTTCCATCAAGACAATCATGAAAGATGAAACCTATTGGTATAGGAGGCTAACACTTTCATTGAAGGAGACCTAGTCCTCTTGTACGATCAGGCACATGATAAGCTTGGTGCCGGTAAACTCCAGCCCATGTGGCACGGTCCCTATATAGTAAAACATGTTTTGAAAAATGGGGCCTACGAGCTTATAGACTACGAAGGAGTTCCATTGGCGCAGCCCAGAAATGGGTTGTACCTTAAGAAGTACTACGCCTGAAATGATTTCTTGGTGTGGTGTGTGTACATAGGTGTGTGATTGTCATTTATGTGCATGGTGTGGTGTGCTTTGTAAACATCTTTCTGCTGATCGGGTCTTCCTGGTTGTGCAGATGTCTATTCATCCATTTGTTGGTTTCGCGGACGGTGCCTCCCACAGTACCAGGAATCTGTCTTCTGCAGCCTGGGTAATCTACGATCCTGCTGGTGAGTTGATCGACCTGCAAGGTGTTTGTTTAGGACGTACCACGAACAATATCGCGGAATATAGCGCCGTGTTGGAATTATTAACCGAGGCAGTAAACCTTGGTATATGTGAATTGCTCGTGTACCTAGATTCACAGCTTGTAGTGTTGCAGCTGAACGGGCACTATTCGGTAAGAAACCCGTCCATTTTACGATTGTATTTGCGTATTCGATTACTGGAAAGGAATTTTGAATATATTACATATCATCATATACCTAGACATTTGAATACATTAACAGATGCAGTAGCAAATTTGGTGTTAGATAGACATTTGCGCAATTTATAAATCATCATCACATGTAAAGAAGACTCATCCAGAAATAGATATGCATATATCTAGATATCGAAATGTTTACATAGAAGTGTGTCACATAAAACTCAAAAAATATACATAAGTGTCTTAATACATCCGGAGACACTGTGTCTCTCAAAAAATAGGTGTGGCTAAACCCTAGAGACTAATCAGCATGGTGCTCATGATAGCACGTCACCGCACGCACTAGCCGCCTCAGGATTCGGTGGAGCCGGTTTGGGACTCCCACCATATGGCGCTGGTACTCCATCGGTACATCTGACAGTTGGGCATAGTCTGGGATCCCATGGACGATCCCCTCGAGGTTCTGAACCAGTGCCTCTCCTCCGGTACCTTCCCCCTGGATCTCAGGGGCGAGTTGTGTCCTCCGGAAGATAGGAGACATCCCGGCTGGTCTCTCAGGTCCTACATCTGCATGCATATATAATTTTGTTAAGACAAGTGTGTATTAACAAAAAAACATATAAACATAAAATCAAAAATATGAGGTCTTACCCAGCTCTTTGTCCCAGTCGTCTCCTTCTGGTAGCGGGAGATCTGGGTCCCCTGTAAAGTCAGTTCCCGCATAGGGCCAATCTTCCACAACGATCAGTTGGCGCCGTAACCACTTGAAGAACTCGGGCTTCCAGGACATCTGTTGCCCGCCTCCAGATCTGGGCATCAGTGCTGCCCAGCGAGCCATCCTCGGCTCTCGTGGTACCGGACTCGCCACATGGGCCTCTTGGCCCTGGAAGGTTGGTATGCGTTCCAGAATGAACGATACCAAGATGGAACCATACCCAAACTGCTTCAGTTTGCCCTTTTTGCACTTTGTGAGCTGTCTTTTCATGTTGATGGTGACAGCTGTTGCCCAGTCATACAGTCGGGGACCCATGCACTCTGAGGCCAGTAAGAGTTGAGTCTTTGTAGCCTCGTGCGGTGCCTGCGATCCAGCAGCCCGCGTAATGGTGTGGAGTACAACTCTCAGTGCTAGGTAAGGGATGGTTGAGATGTATACCTTCTTACTCCCTGTTCCTGTTTGTGCCCCACGGCACACCCGCGCCATTACTTCTTCCATCTTCTCCCCTGATGGTCTGCTCCCAGTCAGTACAGGGATTGGACCCCTGTGGGATAATCCAGTAACGAAATAAATGTCACCGACCTCCAATTCCAACACCTGGTCTCGTATTCTGAATACTTGGTCATTTTCATCCCAGAGGTTGATCAAATATTGGAGGAGCTCAGGCTGAGCTCGTAAGCATGGCGTGAGGAAGAACTTTTTTAAGCCACAGTCTCTCAGAGCATTCATACATGCTTGGCTTTGCATGGCCTCTTCGTCCTCATCTCCGTGTTCCCGTTCCTTCCATTCAATTGCCATTCTGACTGTTTATCTGCATTCACATGGTTCAAAGCCCTTAATTAGATCTTCTGTGAGCCTCAAAATTCAAGAAATTTGGCATAAGTAGTGGGATTTTAGGCGGAAATTTGGGTTCCGCCGTTGGCGCGACTGTTTTGCTGACAGTCGCGCCATGTGGCGCGGGCCCTTTGGTAAAAAGAGCTCAGTGGCGCGGGTCCGTGCCCGATACCCGCGCCACTTAGCCCGGCCCTAAAATTTCAAAGGTGCCCTTACAGAGCCGATTTCTAAGGGGAAATCATTAAAAAATGCATGGAAAGAAAGAGAAAAGGAGCGCCTCTTACCTGTCACAGACGAGACGCTGAATGGTTGCCTGGATTGGTCGCAATCGCCGTCAGAAGATTCTGCTCCAAATGGACCACTGTTGCTCTCCACAAGGTAAATAGTAAAAAGTAATTTTATTTTTTACCATTGAACATATTTATAACTTTTCGACGTTAAAATGAGTTTCAAAAGTTATTTCTTGTCAAATATTTGCATGTATTATGTCGAAAATGGATTTTACGCTTGTTGGGTATGTGCAGTGACAGGTTTTTGCGACTTAAAAGGTGGAAACGAGTTGTATTTTATACTTTTTCGGACTCGGTGAATACACGAAAAAGTCACTCTGGAGTCATCTTTCAGCTCTTTTCTGACTCTCTAAATATGAAAAGATCGCCGAGGCCCTTGTCGTTTCGATCTCGTTAAAATGGACACGAATCGACATTCACCCGGTATAAGTTTAACCCTTTTTCGGGTCGGGATGGATTGATTACGAAAAAGGAATACCCTAGCCTATCGCGACTAGGAGGTTTTCCCGGATATTGTTTTCTACCTTTTCGGATCTGGGGAACTATTTACGAAAAGGGACTCCTGGAGTTTTCTTTTCCGCTGTCTTTTCAAACTCTCTAAACATGAAAAGACGCCGAGTTCTTCCTTTGTCAGACTCGTTAAACCCTGATGACATCGGATATAGTCGAAATGACGTTCTCCGAGTTTCTCCTTCCTGGGACTCGTTAAATGCACCAGGATGGATTCGCCCGAAGGGCGGACTTATATCGCAAGCATATGTTATCCCCTTCAAGCTTGTTATCAAAAATAATTGGGGTACTCGCCAGAAATGGTGGGGGAAAATGGAACCATCGTCGTTGTCGTCGGCAGTATGTCGCTCTTGAACATGGCACTTGTCCGCATTCGTGTCGGGTTGGGGACATCTCATCTCGTTGCTTCACTTTGCTTCCATGGGTTTGGGTAATCTCTTTTGACCTCTCATCTGTTCACTGCCTCGTCGCCATGACCTTTGATCTGTTGATGTCAAATACTGCCAAGTCCATTGTCGTGCCGTTTATATGTTCAAGAGAAGTTGGCCTCTGCGAATATCAACCTTCCTCTGTTTCTCATATGATCCCGATTCACAACAAAACATTATGTTCCTCTGTCTCGTGTCGATGATGTGGGAATCATTATGGCCCACCTTCGATCAAGGTCACTTCCTGTCGACTTCAACTCATTATCCAGGAAGTTGGTCTAGAGACTCGTGATGGTACCTTGGAGCCTGCATGCCTTAATGGCAGGTTCGTCACATTCGACGTGAGGTTTTCATTATTGGCCTCCGATCGGATGATTCTGCGGGTGTTCGACGTCAGCTCATTTATTCACACACCGTAGATTGTACCTGTAGTACCTTGAGGACCATCGTCATTATTGGTGGTTTCTCTCGCGTCTGTTAACAGCTTTCATCATTGGCTGGTAATCAGACGATGTTCTTGCATGTTCGACATCAGCTCACATATTCACATGCTCGAACTTGTACTTGTTTGGGTCGAGATGGAGCGCAAGACCCTGGATTGTGTCTGTTGTAATCCAAGCTGCGATTGTGGATTATTATCATTATGTACATGACTCACTGACTGGATGGCTGCGACCATACCCGAGTCTATTTGTTTGATCTTAGTTGGACGGCTGCGCCCATACCCTGGATCCGGATTATAGCATACTCTGTTCGGATGGCTGCGTCCATACCATAGATATACATCATGTACTTGAGATATCAGTTGTATCTTTCTGTGCAGGTTTTCCGACGGTGGGCCTTCAGTTGGACATGTTCTCGTAAATCATTTCACCCCTCTCTCTCTCGGGCCTCATGCTTTAGGGGGCATCTGTTACACAGTAATTTGTCACCGTCCTTACCATTCCCCGTCTCGCACAATGGAGGACCCATTATGTGACCTGTGAACACTGTCATGCCTTGAAAACATCATCAATGCATCCCTCTGAGTATGAGCTTCATTTCCCCTTGAGACATCTCCTTGCAAAATCCATGAAAAACAGCTCTTTTTGCATTGGCGCGGGTAGACAGTTCAGTGCTCGCGCCAATCAGGGAAATCCTGTAAAGAGGTCGCGCCATTTGGCGCTCTGTCATAGAGAAGCAATCGCGCCACCCATTTTAGGGACTGTTTTTTAAATATGGATGGCGGAAGTTGAGTTCAAACAAAATCACAACCATTGCCTATCTTGAGTTGGGAGGTTTGGCTGCGGGAGTTCTATGGAAGGGAAGTAGTTTTGCCACCTTCTATGGAACCTTCCTTGTTGATAGGGCCAATCCCATAATAATAGGGATCCCAACTCCCTCCTTCCCCATCTATAAAAGCTTTCTCAGATCCATGGCAAGCTAGTCTTGAAGTGCTGAAGCTTTGCATCTCCCTATTCCCAAGCGCCTTTGTGCTGTAAAGAATCCTTTCTTTCCCTTAAGGATTCAAGCGAGGAGACCATTGTTACGAGACTCTGGAGAGGTTTCCCTTTCCTTGGCGAGCTTTGCGAGACGTGGACAACCGTAGACCCGTTCGAAGGAAGCTGCGACGTCAGAACTTGGTTGTAACTTCTATTCGTTTATCACTTTAATAGATGACTATGATTATGGTTCCACTCCTTTTTCTATCATGTTAATGCGAGTAATATCTTTTCCGACCGATGTTTAGTTACGTATGCTGGTTCCTATGCATGTATCTGTTCGTTTCTTCTGTGTGCAGGTGTTCATCCACGGAGATCGTGGAAGGATTGTGATCTGCCAGGGCTGAAGGACGGGGACATCTTCTTCTTCAAATCTAGCGTTGGAATCCAGGTAGGCTCTTATCCCAAGTCTTTCATTCGTAACTAGGAGCTTGCGTCATAGCATTGTTTGTTTGTTGCTAGACCCCTGCTGGGCTAGTAGGGATCGCCTCTGTCCGCAGAGGGGATTTACCTCCTCAACAATGCTTAAATAAGGTTATAGGTGAAAATATTGAATTTCAAATAATATTTCCAGAACTTGATGAGGAAGGAAAAATCATATTGGAACCTGAAGCGGTCACGGAAACAAGAACTCAACAACTACGAAATTGATCAATTACAGAGTATCTCATCAAGTGGAAGAACTTACCCACTAAAGATTCTACATGGGAGGATGAGAATTTTATACAGAAGCACCTAGAGCTACTCAACCATTGATGACAACACTTTTTTGAAGGAGTGGGGCATGTTAAGTCCCTATATTACTAGTTTAGTCCCTTATTGTTATTAGTGTAGCCCCCTTATTGTTATTGTTGTACCCATGTAACCCCAATATTGTTATTATTGTGCCCTTACATTATTACTGTTAAGTTGACTAGGATTATATTGTGGCCCCATGGACTCCTATATTTAGAAGGAGGTTTTGGTCATTTGTAGCATCCAAGAATTGTTCATTTATGTAATGTATTGGAGGTTTCCCCCTTGGAGTGGCTGATTTCTAAGGCGTTGATCTCCATCTTCTTCTATTTTTGGAGCTAGTTTCTTAAAAATTAGGTTCATCAAAATGAGTTTTATGTTGTGAAACCAGCTCCTAAAATAGAAGAAAATAGATATCAACGCCTTAGAAATAAGCCACTTCGAGGGGGATTCCTCCAATACATTACATAAATGAACAATTCTTAGATGATTCAAATTACAAAACCTCCTTTCTATATATAAAAATCCATGGGGCCACAATGTAATCCTAGTCGACCTAACAATAATAATTTAAGGGCACAATAATAACAATATGGGGGTTACAGGGGTACAATAATAACAATAATGGGGTTACACTAACAATAGTAAGGGACTATACTAGTAATATAGGGACCTAACATGCCCCTCTCCTTCAAAAAAGTGTTGTCCTCAACGCCTGGGTAGCAATGGGTACTTCTGTATAAAATTCTCATCCTCCCATGTAGAATCTTCAGTGGGTAAGTTCTTCCACTTGATGAGATACTCTGAAATTGATCGATTTCGTAGCTGTCGATTTCTTGTTTCTGTGATTGCTTCATGTTCAAATATGATTTTTCCTTCCTCATCAAGTTCTGGAAATATTGTTTGAACTGGAAGATTTTCACCTATAACCTTCTTTAAGCATGAAACATGGAAAACTAGATGCACTCGTGAAGAAGCAGGAAGCTCCAATTTGTATGCCATAGTACTAATCTTTTGCAAAACCTTGTAAGGACCATAGTACTTTGGTGATAGTTTATTATCCTTCTTAGCTTGCTTGAGGCACATTTGTTTGTAGGGTTGTAGCTATAAAAATATCCAGTCTCCTACATCAAAACTTCTCTCGTTGCGATGTTGATCTGCCTGTTGTTTCATTTGAGTTTGTTCCAAATTCATGTTATCCTTTAAGAGTTGGAGAACTTCTTGTTGATGCTCGATGTGATCTTCCACTACTTGAACCTTTTAATTTTCTCTTAAATATGATGTGATGGATGGTGGATGATATCCATAAAGTGCCATAAATGGGGTCATTTTTGTTGCTGTATGGAAGGAAGTGTTATACCACCATTCTGTGAGAGGTAACCACTTGACCCATTGTGTTTGTTTATCAGATACAAAACAACAAAGATATCCTTCCAGACATTTATTTACTATCTCAGTTTGACCATCGAATTGAGGATGATAAGATGAGCTATGAGCTAATTGAGTACCCAAACAAGAAAATAACTTCGTCCAAAAATTTCCAGTAAAAATGGGATCTCTATCGCTCACAATAACTCTTGGGTTTCCATGTAGCTTTTGAATTAAGTCCATAAATTTAGTAGCAAATGTACTTGCTTTAAATGGATGAGATAATGCACAAAAGTGTGCATACTTGGTAATTCTATCAACTACCACCATGATGACACTCTTTCCTTTGGACTTAGGTAAACCTGTGATAAAAACCATTGAAATCTCCTCCCAACGTTGACTTAGAATGGGTAAAGGTTGTAGAGGACCCGGGTCTTAATTGTCTCAAATTTATTCTGCTGGAAAACTAAACATTCTACCACAAACTTTTGAATATCAGATTTAAGTCCATCCCAAAAAAAATCTTTCCTCACCCTATGGTAAGTTTTTAAAAATCCTGAGTGTCCTCCTAAAGGAGAAGTGTGCAATTCCAAAAGAATCTCTTGTTTTAGTTGGGAATTCTTACAAAGATATAAGCAATCTTTGTACCATAAGGAATCATTTTTCCAACTAAATGTATCAGATGTACAAGGATATTGCTGCAAATTTTGAATGAGTGTCCACACTTCTTCATCCTTCTTCCATTCATCTCTTTCTTTGGTTATCCAATCTGGTTGGATAATAGAAATGGCATAAAGCAATGCTTCCACCTATTCATTCTTTCTTGAGAGTGCATCTGCAACAACATTTAGCTTCCCTTTTTTGTAGATTATTTCAAAGTCATAACCAAACATACTTGTGACCCATTTTTTATGCTCTTCTGAAGATAGTGTTTGTTCCAAAAAGTGTTTGAGACTATCAGGATCAGATTTTACCTTGAAGTGTCTTCCCATTAGGTAAGTTCACCATTTCTTTAGTGCATGCAGTATTGCTAACATTTCCTTCTCATAAATAGGTTTCTATAAATACTTTCCTTTAATTGGATTACTTTCAAAAGAAGTGGGTCTTCCTTATTGCATTAAAAAAACACCAACTCTATTTCCTGAGGCATCACATTCCACAATAAAGCTTTTTGTGAAGTCTGGCGTAGCTAAGACCAGTGCTAGGCACATTGCCTCTTTAAGATGTTCAAAGGCCTTAGTTTCTTTAGGAGTCCATGAAAATGCATCTTTCTTCAATAATGTTGTTAGAGGTGCTGATATTCTCCCATAATTATTAACAAACTTGCGATGATACCCTGTTAACCTGAGAAATCCTCGCAACTTCTTTATGGTTGTGGGGACTTTTCATTCCTTAATGGCTTTAATTTTGTTAGGGTCTACCTTAACACCCTCATGAGATATAATATGACCCAGATATTCCACCTCTTTTACTCTAAAGAAACATTTGGATAATTTTTCATATAATTATTTTTCCTACAATAGTTTGAGCACCCTGTCAACATGTTGAACATTATCCTTCCAAGACCTGCTGTAGATTAGTATATCATCAAAAAATACTAGCACAAATTTTCTAAGGAAGCGTTTGAAATTGGAATTCATCAACCCTTGAAATGTAGAAGGTGCATTGGTAAGGCCAAAAGGCATGACCAAAAATTCATAATGACCCTCATGAGTTTGAAATGCTATTTTTGAAATATCTTCAGTCTTCATTCTAATTTGATGATATCCTGAACGAAGATCCAACTTGGTAAAATAAATTTCTCCATCTAATTCATCCAATAATTAATCAATCACAGGAATGTGAAATTTATATTTAATGGTGAGCTTATTGAGCTCCCTATAATCCAGACACAGGCGCCATGATCCATACTTCTTGTGTACCAATACTACAGGAGAAGATAAAGAACTTTGACTAGGTTGAATTATACCTGCGTCTAACATTTCTGCAATCATACATTCAATTTCTCTCTTTTGGACATAAGGATATCTATAAGGTATGATGTTTGGAGGAACACTTCCTCAAATCAAATGAATAGCATTATCATGATGATGAATAGGTGGGAGTCCTTTGGGAGTTTCAAACACCTTGGAATGATTGTCCAAGCCTTTTTGGAGATCTGCAGAAATAGATGATTTTGATGTTGGAACTTCTAGTGAGCATAATTGTGAAATTACACCTCGTTGTTCTTTATTTAGAAGCTTTTTAATAACATTATAGCTTATTATCTTTCTCGGCTTCCCTGCAATACCCCGTAATTCAACTTCCTTTCCTTCTGAAAAAAATTTCAAGAAAAGTTCTTGAAAATTAAAAGCTACTCTCCCCAAAGATTGTAACCATTGTACTCCTAGTACAACATCAACACCTCCCATAGGAATGGAAAGCATTGGACTATTTAATACATATTCCCCCATGGTTAGCTTGATATTATGGCATTTTCCAGAACAAATTATAGTTCCTCCATTTGCAACCATCACTTGACATTCTGGTGATGGGTATAGGAAACAATTCAATTCCTTGGCTACCTTACAATGAATAAAATTATGGGTACTACCTGAATCAATCAACACTATTACCTTTTTCTTCTTGATATGTCCTTCTATCTTGTGAGTTTGAGGAGTGGTAATTCCTGCCAATTCATTACACGATATGGTCGGACTCATTTCTTCCTCTTCTAGGGTTGGTTCCTGGTGTATATCCTCTTCTTGTTCATTTTCTTCCTGTTCACAATCTATGTAAAATAATTTATTCTCAGCACACTTATGACCTTTAGTGTATTTTTTATCACAACTATAGCAAAGCCCTTTTGCTATTTTTTCTTCCAATTTTTGTGGTGTCAACCTTGTAGGTTGTGGAAATCTAGGCGTAGCAACACTTCCTCCTTTATAGAAGTGAGTGGTAGGTTTCCTTGTCACCATAATTTAACATTCAATTTTTCTTTCCAACCTGAATGCATTCTCCAATGAATCAGGTTCCAAAACGCAAACTTCATGTTGGATGTTATCCTTTAAAGTACCTATGAAGAGATCAATCCTGTGTTCCTTTGGAATATCAGTTACCCTTATATTCAATTTTTGGAAGTCCTCAATGTGCTCTCCCACTAAACCCTTTTGTTTGAGATTTATCAATTGGCTAAAGAAGGTGTTGCTCTTTGTATCCTCATAATGTGCTATCATTTCTTCCGTAAAAATTTACCAAGTGACAATTTTTTTACGGGATCAAAGCCATCGATACCATAAAAATGTATTTTGTTCAAAATGTAAAGTTGCAATATGTACCTTTTGTGTGTTTTGCACATTATGGAGATCAAAATATTGCTCCATCTGTAGTATCCATGTTACAGGATCCTTTCCATAAAACTTCCTCATATCCATTTTTGGAATATGGTGGTTCTTCCCGCCAACATTAGAGTTTTTGAAATCATTATTAACATTTATTTTGTTCTCATCATGAGTTTCCTCTACTATCTTTTCACCATTATGAAACATTTCTTGTGTCAACTTTGTCAAACCTTCCATGTCTGCTTTTAGATTATTCTTCATGTTTTCCATCTTAGATTCCATGTCATCCATCTTAGATTCCATGCTAGCTTCCTGCCATCTATCTTAGATTCCACGCCTTTCTTCAAACCATCCATATTAGTTTTCACACTTTTCTTCAAAACTTCCATGTCATTTTTTGTTGTTCTTTGCGAAAGCGAAATTTTGTTGCACTTGCTCTTGTAATTTTGATATGTCATGTTTCCATTCTTTGTCTTCATGAGTCATAGTAGAGCCTTCTAAAGCCTTAGTGGGTGTTGAATTCTTTTTAGGGGCCATTTTAGAAACCAAAACTGATATCTATTCTACAATATGCCCTTGGAATCAATTCAACTTGATTCTTCAAACAAGACTTATGCAATTCAGAAAAAAATACACACCTTTTACTTGATTTTGCAGAGCTCTATATTGAAATTGAATTATCTCTATAATTGAAGATCCTCAATATCTGAAATTTGGCCCTGTAATAGTCCTCTCAATCTTCTTTCAAATTCCATGGGTCTGACTTGATTTGGATTCTTCATAACAAGGTTATGTCCAATGTCCCACAATGACCTAAATATGGAATGGTTCAGTAGATTGAACTCGTATGACTTGCCACATGTCACTATTTTCTCCTTTGGTTCTAAAATTTATAGACAGTCAACTACCGTCTGTGTACTTCCAGCCACTTTTTATAGAATTCCAATCTGATTCTCAGAGAGAGAGTTATGAATATTTTCCCACGATCACCTCTTTGAGATGAAATTAGGGAGCTTGAAAAAGACCTAACTTCCACAGATCATATCTCCAAAAATATTGTGAACCAAGCTCTGAAATTTTGTGAAGATGTTCCTCTCGATCTCAACTTCCCGCTCTAAAAATTTTAGCTTTTGAACCTTTGTAGAAACAAATTTATAGCGAAAATTTTGCGATGACCTGTTTAAGTGAAATTCAGGAGCCTGCAAAATGCCCTACCTTCCACTGATCATATCTCTGAAAATATTGCGAACGAAGCTCCGAAATTTTGCGATGATGTTCCTCAGGATTTTGGATTCGCACCCTAAACATTTCAGCTTCTGAACTGTCATAGAAAAAATGTTATAGAGAAAATGCCACGATGACTTGTTTGGAGCAGCGAAACCCTAGAATCCAAAACTCTAATACCAAATGTTGTGAAACCAACTCCAAAAATAGAAGAAAAGAGATATCAACGCCTTAGAAATAAGGCACTTCGAGGGGCCAACCTCCAATACATTACATAAATGAACAATTCTTTGATGATTCAAATTACAAAACCTCCTTTTTATATATACGAGTCCATGAGGCCACAATGTAAACCTAGCCGACCTAACAATAATAATTTAAGAGCACAATAATAACAATATGGGGGTTACAGGGGTACAATAATAACAATAAGGGGGTTACACTAACAATAATAAGGGACTATACTAGTAATATAGGGACCTAACATTTTATTTCTATAGAACGTAGTAACCTACATAGGAATATGTGTATCTATGTATTCTCATATTTAATATAGCTAATATACACGAGTAACTCCCAAAAAATATTTTCATATTTTTCTACAGTTGTATTTCCCAAATCAAGATTGAAAATTTCCTACATATTCTTTCCATGGTAGTGCTAAAAAATGTATTATTATTAAAATACTTCTTTAACTAATTTGAATAAATTATCCTGTTATTGATGTGCTTAACTTACCTCATATGGTCCCAACAAATAGAATATTTTCCTTGTTGGTTGTATATGGTCATTCTGGACTCTAGATTGCATGAATAATTATGCAGCTAAAATTATTTTCTTATTCCAAGAAACTAAATTTCAACATCCTCTGCCATCTTATTTTCACCATTAAACACTTGTTTCTTGAGTTTCTTGAACTCTCCTTGCAAATGGTTTTTCTCATACCTTCTCCTTTAATATTTGGATGGGGACACTTCTAGGATAATCCATGATTCTTCAGATGAATATTTCTTCCTCACTGAATGTGTTGGTGATTGATGATGCCTTTGAACTTTGTTAGCACTTATTGAATGCCTATATCTTCCATGATTTTTTCTCTTTGATGTGTTTTTCCTTCTTCCTTATACCTTGAAAATGGTCCAATCTTTATTTATTTTTTAAATGATATAATCTCTATAGTAGCTAAGTGTTTTGTTTATTTTTCTCTTCTTGATATTTCAGAATCCTTTTATTGTCACCTATACATCTTTCTACATCTATTTGAATCTCCTTATAATTTCCTTTCGTATCTCTATATTCAAGTTCCTTATATTTTCTATCATCCCTAATAACTTAGTTCTATTTCTATGAGTGTTAGACTCTATCTTTTTTAGGCTAATGTTCAGGCATGTAATTTCTTCCTTATGGATATCCTGTCTTTTCCCATCTTCCATGTCTCCACTTTAATAATATTCTTCAATTATATTCTTTACTTTTTCATATTGTAGCTCTCACTCCACAAGAAGTGTGAATGCCAACAAAACTATTAGATAAATCTCATTTCTAGGTCAATATCATTTTATTTCAAATGGTGGTAATTATGTACATAAATTTTATAAATCAAGGTTACTAGCCTCTCCCTTCTCAATATTATGAAAATTTTAAATCACTTCTCTAATATCCATGCCATGAAAATTATTTCTCTAAATTTGCCATGCATTGACTACCCCATTCCCATGTTGGGCTTCAAAATTGAGAGTTATGGAACTATATAGCCATTTTCCCTCATAGATAGACATTTTTTATCCAACTTACTACATTTTCCCAAAATTTCCATAGAAATAACTATGAAATTTAGGAATTTCTTTATTTATCCTTCCATAAGCTACCCAAATGCTCTAGCAATCTTTCTATAGAGTAAATACAATCAATTCACTATTATAAAGCTTAAAATATAAATTCTCATAGGAAAATTTTAGGGGCTAATATTCGGAGATGGGCTAATTTTCCATGATTTTTCCAAAAAAAAGATTCGCCAATTTCCATTTTTCTTAAAAATTATTCGCCCCAATTTTACAATATAAAATTATTTTACGTTAAAAATCGCCAACATTATATAGAAAGTATATATAAAATCATTATAAATTTCACGAATTTTACAAATACATCAATAAACATTTTATAGTTTGCATATTAGGTACTAGAGAGATTCGCCAATTTTTTAAACTTCAAAATAATTTTCCATCCTTAAAATTACCCCTGATTTATCATGAAGAAATTTCGTAAAATGATTGTCATACAACTTGCAATTTCCTCGGATACAACTTAGTTTTGGCCCAAGTAGCTCATTGTAGTAACTAATAGCTCTAATACCATTTTATAACATTTCCAATACCCACTACACAACTTTAGGACATTGGGTACTATTTTAACCACCCAAATTCACACCAATTTTGCTATGGAATCAATCTCATTGTTTTATTATTAACTATTCACAATGAATAAGTAAGGTAGTAAACTATATGCAACTAAATGTAACAATTAATTATTCATGAAATGATAAATTATGAATGAGCCTAAGACAACCAGATAAAACTAAATAGACAAGAGAATAATGCAGACCATGACATAAAGCTTTACAATTCAACACAATTCATAGGGATTCTCAAGAACACTTATTTTTTTGGAACCGTTGATCAACTAGCTATAGAAGAGGGTTGTTCCGCCAAATCATAGAAAATGGGCACTCCATCCAACCATAGGCTACCTGTTGCACCATTTCTCTCTATAATACATACCTCTCTGAAGGTAAGGGAATTAATCCACAAAGGCCAATTCTTCTTACAATTAGCTATTCCTCTTCTCACAACCCACTTACTTAATCTATTGTCAATAATTACACCTCCAACAATTGCTAATCTGTAACCCCTTTCCATTAACTCACATAACTAATGAAATTAAATCCCCTTCTTTGTTAAGGAGTCCCTCAGATTATCCAATTTTGTCTAGGGCTTTAGTATAGGTAGACTAAAAAACCTGACTATTAAAATTCCAAATAATTATCAACTAAAATACTTTCCTAAATCATATATGTTATTTATTGTACACCATATTCGCGACAGTATGTTAATTTGCTAAATTTTTTGATAATTTAAATCGTCAACTAATTCAAATGAAATATGCCTTCAAAGTCTTTTTCAATTCCTTTCTCCCCGAATAATAATTCGATTGCATGAAAAAAATTGAATACTTGAAACTGAAATTACATGGAATATTAGATATCCTAGAATTATGAAAATAACCATTAATTACATGTCCTAGAATTGTGAAAATAACCCTCCCTTTGAGAAAAAGATCCAATATTTTTAGGTCGATAAAGTCAACTCAGACATTCCCATCCATCCATATTTTATATTCGAATTCCTTCTCACACACCCTTTCGCACGAAGAACATGGACATCCCTCTTTTCATTTATTTACTAGTCAATAAAGTATGAAAGACATTTTATGTAGAGATTGAAAAATGGTTTGAAAAGTGATTAATATAATCCCAAGGTTTAACCATTCAAATAATTGATGCGACCATCTTAATACCAACCATTAATATCGTGCAAAGCTTAACCCTTGGGCAATAAAATAATTGATGAGACCATCTTAATCCGACTATCCATGTCGCGCAATGTTTAACCCTTGGACATTAAAATATGCACACAATTTGGTGTTTCTTTAGGAGTGAGACCTCTCGCATGTTGCATGCAAAGGGACCACATTTTTATTATGGAAAACTGGTGCTTATAATATTGGGATAGCTTTTCACACATATATATATATAAGTGTTTTTTGGTGTTGGAAAAAATGATTAGGATTTTTTCTATACATATTTAATAATTAAGATTTTTTTCATATAGTTTCAATTTTCGTAAATAATATGATGACTTTTGATGTGATGTTTTGGAGTTTAAAATATAATAAACTTATATATATAAAACTAGGAATTATAATTACATATATAGTCATCACATTAAAATATTAATAATATAAAAAACATATATTAATATTGAATTATTTTTTTACTAATATTTTCATAAATGTTGTATGTTGCATGTTTATATATATTAAATATGGAAGGAATTATGAATCTTTCTCATACATTTAATTAGAAAGTACATATGAATGAAATATATAAATATATATATATATATATATATATATATATATATATATATATATATATATATATATATATGAAAGGAATTGCAAATCTCTTTCCTACCTTGAATTATAAAGCATGAATGAGAAAGTACCTATGAATGAATTAAAAATTCTTTTCTTTTTCTCTTTTCTTTATGTTTGATATTAAAATTGTTTACTCAACTTGCATATTGAAATAGTTCAGTTATAGTCCACATTATTTTTTTATTATTAATGTTTTTAAAATGTTATATATCAACTCCATATTAAGAATGACATAAATTATACGTATTTGTCACAATAAAATGTGAAAATATAAGAAATTTTTTAATTTAAAATACTTTAGATTTAGTTGATATAAAATTATGTTATTTAAAATAAAGATTAAAATATTCTATTTATGGTTGACATAAAAATATTTTATTGTTATTAATAAATATATTTAAAAAAAATTACATCTTAATTAAAGATAGAATGAATTACACACTATTGCAAAGAGAGGGAGATGTTGTCACATGTGTTGCATTTATAAATAATAAAATAATACATGTTTGTAGGCTTTTGTGATTTGAACTTGAAAACAAGACTGCATATGAAATATAGGCTTCAGTGATTTTAACTTGAAGATGAGACTGTATATGAAATATAATCTAGAGTACGATGTTTCAAGTCCAGAACAAGACACATCATAAGGACATAATGGCTGGGGGAAGAAGGAGGGAGAGGATAATGTATAAATAATTAGAAATAAGAAAAGGACAAAATCAGACAGAGGGGAAACTTAACCCTACAAAACATAAGACTTTTCTATTGTATAATATATGGATAATGTTAATTTACATACACATTTCATAAAATTGATCAATGTAACATATTAATATAAAGTTATTAATGAGAGTTAATAGATCAAGACTTTACTATTTTTTGTATTTATAGATTAATACACTAATCTATTATCATATATACCACTTAATATAGTAATATTTTTGTAGTTCTTTTGGACTAAAAACAAATTTTGTAGCTTGAGATATTTGATCCATGTGGAGGCTTGATAAATAGAGAGTGAACATGGATCTAGATTGGTTTACCTATGTAAAGTTGATGTAAAGGTAAGGTGGAAATTGAAGTATTTTATTTATGGAAGACATTAATTTTTCTTCTTATCACTATTTTTAAATTTGTTATGTAATTATTATTTTATTGTTTTCAAATGTAACATTATATAACAACATATCTCTTAGACTAGGTTGTATAGCACCTCTCTAAGCAATAAATTTAAAAGTGAAAAAATAAATATAACAAGGATTAAATACTCTAGAGTTGCATCAACTATATTTTCATCGTTGAGTTGTAGTAATGGAAGTATAATAATAGAGTTGCAGTAATGATGGTATAATGATAGAGTTAAGAAAAAGAGCTATGTAATGGTGTTGCAAAAATATGATTTCAACAATACGGTTGTTGCAATAACAACATCCCCTCTTGCATACTCTAAAAAGTAGTTTATTAGCAGAAATTTTTTTATAGAGAATCTATAACAAAATGAGAAAAATGATCATAACATAACCTGATCACGAAACCATGAAGTGCCCTTCTATTTATGACCTCATTTTATTGTTTTATATTTTATGAACATATCATGTCCTAGCATAATCCAGTTTCCACATAACATGCTCCTATGTATGACCCTAATATTTTTCATACATGAGATTTATTTTTATTATTTATTTATCGTGGTGTAATGAATCATCTAGTAGATTTTCCTCCTTTTTTGAAGATTCCTAGGTGAGGTCATCCGCTGGTGATACTCCTTAAGATATATCCCTTAGGTAAGGGATTATGATACAACTAAAGCCCATGCTCATTTTCCATCAAAGGTCTCCTCTCTTAGTTTCTCAAAGGCTATAATAGGAAATTTCTCAGAGGCTATAATATCAAGCATATAAAGACTTGGTAGGAGTAGCTAGTTTAAATTTGACACCACTACAAGACCTATTTTGTTTACTTACCTTCCACAAATAAATCTCCTTTATGTGATATGATATATAGGTAGTAGAAGGATGAGGTAGGGTTGTAAGGCAATGAAAATAAAGCAAAAACATTCATGGAAAAAATTAGGCAGGTACATATAAGGTTTATAAATAGATTTAGAAGAGCCAACAATTGTATAATCTAGGAATGACCAATAGAAGGAGAACCTAAAATTATATGTTGGAGACAAGGTGCGGCTTTACCTTCATATGTAAAAATGAAAGGACAGAAAAATAAATTCAACTCCCTCATATATGGACTATTTTATATTATTGACTAGGTGAGAACACTTTCGAGCTAACAATTCCTCCCTGTTAAACTACAAAATATAATAGAAAATATATGAAAGATAAAAAAATTAATTTCATTCTATTCACAATTATATACATATTAATACATTTTTCATGACCATTGGATTCATGTTCCAAGGTCCCTTGGAATCCAATGACTCTTCATATTCCACACCGAAAACCCTTAGAAGATTAGGTGTCCAACATCCCCCCCCTCCCACAATATGAAGGGGTATGTATTTTTCCAAGAAGAGATATGTAATACAAAAATGGTAGCCAATGGCTAAATGTGCTCTCTCAAATGAAGGTATAAGATGGGAGAAATCAAGGTCTCAACCGATGATGGTTTAAGGATGACCACCAACACTAGAACATATTGTAGTTCATGGAACAATTCTAAATATGGCTAGAAGTTGAAGTCTTCTGCTAGAGTAAGTGCTCCCTATTGTTGTGAAATGGGATACCTTTAGGTCTCAAACTGGAACACTTATTTTTTTTCTCGGAACAGTTCCATGCAAGATCCGGTTAGTCTTCTAGTAGGGAAAGTGTTCCTAATTTTTTGAAAAGGGAGACCATCAACCTCGAAAAGGTAGAACCTGCACCTCAAAAGGGAGGTCGCAACCTGCGGTTTTTTAAGGAAGGCCACAAACCAAAAGAAATGTTCAAGGGATTTTTTTGTCTCTGGCTACAAATCTAAATCTGGGCATGGCTATTTATGTCTATAGGCTCAGACAGCATGTTCAAACTATGGCTCATTCTCACTTGATGTATTTTTGAAGCTTGTATATGATCATCAATTCCCCCCTTCCAAATACAAGGTGAGAAGATGAAGATAACTCAAATGCAAGACTTTTCAATACTCAATAAACAATTCTATGGTAGGAGTGAAATATATTCTTAGTTGTTGAAGCCCATTACGGAGAAGTGATCCATTCAAGGTGAAACTTTGTTCTTGTATGAGGCTTGTTTTTGAGACATATGTTTGAATGATGAGTATTTTTATGACAATTCTCACATGGAAGAAGATAAAAATAATTATTTTTCACATGGCCAACTTGATTACAGTGTTAGCATTTGACAATTTATAGTAAATGTGGAGGAGGAGAATGATTTGGAACATGTGAATATGAACCATCTTGAAGAAACCCAAGAATTTGAAACTTAATGGGTTGGGAATAATCTAGAGTGTGAAATGAGACTTCATTTTCATACCCAACGATGGTTCTATTTTGGTTTTTGACAAGCTGTTCCCAAGGTCTAATGATGGGCTTGGGAAGTATAAAATGAATTTCTACATCTGCATACAAATCTTCTCTTGTAGAGGAAACTGAATGTGAATCAACCTCAACTTTACTGATCTAATTTGTTTCTGGATGTTGTTGGGAGTCTATCTCAAACTCAAGAAATGGTTTTTTCTAAAAAAAACCAAGCTCGAAATGATGACTACGTTGTTGTAGCTCATCTCACTATAGTTGTGACTTAAGTTACAAAAGTTCAATGTTTTCTTATGCGTTTTGTAGACATATATTATATGATATCATATCTCATTCCCTGCTATTGAACCATCAAACTTGTTCTCTCAACATTTCATTATTATTGTTGAACCATTTCCTTATATTTTGGTGTCCTTACCTACCTCTCCTCGATTAGATGTCTAGGAGGTTTTTTTTTTTCATGGACAAATTGACAATCTTATATTATTTTTTTAACATGGTGGTATATATTTTATATTGAGTATTGTTTGACTATTATTTGGGTATTATGCATAATATTTCTTCTACTTTTGGTATATGAGAGTTTTCTTATATCCATATCTCTATTATTATGGTGTTAATTTGGTTCATCCATGATGGTGTTATATAAGCTATTTCTTATGTAGAGGTATACAGGTGGATTTATGCATAGTTTTGGAATGATAAAATATAACATTATTTTATTCTTGTCATTTTAAAGTCATGTTCTCTTATTTGTGATTCCAAAAATGTAGTCATATGTATATTAATATTTAATGGAGGTATAAATCATATGATTGGATGAAGCCTTATCCTTTTCCATATAACACTTTTGAGGATCATGGTCATGCATGGGGTATTTATAGATTTTGAGTTTTAATTTTTTTTTGGAGACAACAATTTTAGCTCTTGGATGGGGGTCATTTTCCCTTTGTTTTTGTTTGACTATTTAGTGATGTCTACTTTCTTAAGTTTGACAAATTCATTGGTGTTACTACTATTTCTCTTGCAATATTTTCACTGCATGTCAACTATTGAAGTTGAGTTATTAGGTTATTCATTTTCTTGTGTGTAGATAGTCATAATTCCAATTTCATGAGGGGATGCTTTTTTCACTTTGATAAATATTTTATTATATTGGATACCTGTGTCTTTTATTGTTTAAGTATTATTTCTCCCATGACAACCTTGAGATATGCACTTTATATTCATAATAAGGAGCTGATTCCTTCTTCATTTTAGTGAGGGTCTAGTATCCTTGTCTAAGTCTATACTAAATATGTTATGGAGGGAATTTTTTATGTATCACTCTATAGAATCATGAAGTTCGTTGCACCATCAAGAAATGAATGTTGAACATGGTTCCTTGTCATTAAACTAATTTCAATAAATTAAAGAGAAGAGAAATGGGAAAAAAGAACTCAATAGTACGAGTACTTATATAGTTGAATATAAGAGTTGTGGTATGATTCTAATAGAGTGTTCCACCTCTTAAACAATCTTCCACACATAGGTCAGTCTCCTTGGAAAATGAGCTTGTAACAATATCAAGTGAAATGCAATAATTAGTATACATATACCATTTAAATGATAAAAAATTAATGAAATGGAGAAATTTCAACCAAAGTTCCATCATAACAGTTTCATACTTACCCTTCATTAGCTATCTTGGAATCTCCCTCGAGGTATTAGTGTTTAATCTCCCATATTATGAGAGTACTAAGCGTTTGAAGATACGCTAATATAAAATAACAAGATTGCAATGTTGGAGCCAAATTGACAACACAATATCTTTATTGAGGTTCTGGGGAAGAAAATTACAAGAAGCGCATAGTCCTAAATTCTAAATCAAGCATCTAAACCAAGATTTTATATCAATCCAAGTCTATATATCATAGAAGGTTGGGTATTAGAAGAGGAATGGAATAATTCTTTTCAAAGAGGAATTTATTGATATAAATAGTTGAGGAATGATGTCAAGACATTGGTGAAAAGTGAAATGACACTTGGATCTGATGGTTATATATATGTATAAGTTAAATTACATTATTTGGTGTCGTGTTATTAGCATCTAAGATCGCAATTTGTTTTTCCAAATGTAGTTCCTTTATTTAGTGAGCCACAAGAAAAAATGGAAATATATATGAGAAAACCATAGTTCATTTAGTGCCTTAATAATATGAAATTTTAAGGATAATTTCACTTATTTGGTATTCTAAATAACAACCCTAAATGGATTTGGACCATGGTGTAATTGTAATGATCTTAAGTTAATATGGATCTAATTGGGGGCTTAGCCCCAAAATGGACCCAAAGAGTGAGGAAATATTGAAATAATTCGTCAAATGTAAAGTGAGCCAAAGTAGTGACTAACTAGTGTAATGTACCAAATATCCTCCATGCACTTTAAGGATTTTAGATACTCTTTTAACCAAAAAAATTAATACCAATTTGCTATGGAAATGGACTCATTGTGTGCTACTAACTATTTACCATATGTACGAATGATAGTATGTATTTATACAATATAATGTAGTCATTCAATTATAAAGGATACCATAAATTAAAAATGTAGTTAATGTAGGTAGTAAAAAATGAATAAAATATAAATTAGCAAAAACCATGACTTAAAATAATAATTCAACATTAATTCAACATGATTCATATGCATTTCCATGAAAAATTATCTATTTGACAATAATTTCCAATTGAATATAGAAGAAGGATGTTCCACCTAACCATATCCTCCCTATAACATCAATTCTCTCTATAATAGAGGTAATCACTTAGTTGGGGTTATGAATCCACAAGAAACAAATATTCATATGACTCACTCTAATTTATATTCTCATAAAATAATTCCTATGTCCATAATTGATAATTGCACATAAGAAATTCCCAATAGATAGCCCTCTTCCCCATCATCCTACATAACCAACCAAATTGGATCACCTTCTTTTCTAGGAAACCCATTGATATATCCTGCTTTCCTTCAAGGCTCCAACACAAATTGGAAAAAAAATCTCACTAATAGGATTCTACGAAGTTATTAATTGTATCAATTTCCTCATTGATTATGATTATCATTATGAACAACCATAACTATCACTTATTTCATGGTTATAACTTTCCATAATTCCTTTACAATATTCTTATGGTGGTTTTCTCAAGGATAATTCTCCTACTTTGTGAAATGAAAGATAATTGACAAGGTAAATTTAGGCTCTCGTGAGTTTGGGATAAACACCAATTTTAATGGAAACCTACCTTTAAACTCTCTTCCAATTCATTTCTACACAATGTTTTTTTCTTGGAAAAAGGGGGAGCTTAAGTTGCATTGCATGAACATTCCATGTATCCTTACAGAGACCCATGGAACTCCTTTTTTCGCTAAACTTCTAAAATATTAATTAAAAAATATCTAATAATAAAATTACATAAATAAAGTTACAAAAAATTTGGTTTAAATCACTTATTAAGGTGTTTTTCCTTAGCCTACTTAATCCCTCTTTTCTTTTCCCTCTTGTGAAGTCATATCCCTCATTTTTTTCTCACCCTCTTTTATAGCTGGTGATGTATTTTATTATCTTTCAATATTATAATAAAATATAGATTCCATTCATCATGCACATACACAATATTAATCCAAGGATAAAAACTAGGGTATTACATTCCCCTCCTCCTATTTTTTGCCTCATCTTAGTGCACATCATCATTATACATAGTAAAAAAATTTTTTTGCATAAATTTTTTTAAAATTAAATGTGAATAGGCCTCCCTCAATACATCCTCTATATCCCACATTACTTCATCAATGTAGTGGCTCCATTAGACCTTTACCTACCTTGTGACTCTATTGTTAAGTACAATGTCCTTCTTCTCTATTATACAAACTATCTCTACGTGGAATTTTCCTTCTAGTTCCACTTAAATAAAATTCAAATAAATAACATGGTTAGGATCCTACACATACATTTTTGACATTCACACATGAAACACATTACACACTTTTATGGTAAATTAGACAATGCAGGAAATTATGCAACACATCCTATCCTATTTGAGATCTGAAGAGGACCATAATACACGCCTTCAAATTTAATGTAATACCCCAACTTCAATGATTTTTTTTTTCATCTTTATAAACAAATGCTCTACAACCTTAAGCTCCATTTGTATTCTTACTATATTACATAACTCTTTTCTATATCTTAAGTTTCCTTTAAATTATACTTAATATTGACAATTTAATTTTCCCATTTCTTTGAGAAATTATAGCCCAAGTACTACTATATCTACCATATTATCCAAATTAATTAGAGTATTTCACTTTATTCAATAAAAAGCCTCAAATGGGCTCATTTTTAATGAACCTTGATATCCATTATTATAATACAATTTCTACTAAATGAAAGTAATCCTCCCACTTGGATGAATTTTCCATTGCATGTATCCTTAACACATATTCAATTGCTATTTACTCTCTAAATGTTCCGATCTATTTTTGAATTATAGGATATTATAAAGTTTGTATTTGTATCAAAAAAATTAAATAACCCTTTCCAAAATTTAGAGGTAAACATTGGATCTGTATCTAAAAACATTTCCTTAGGTATCTCATACAACCAAGTAGCCACTTTCAAGTAAATATTTTCCATATAAAATACCTTATGAAGTAGATAATATTGAATAAAGTGAGCATATGTAATTAATTTTTACACCAATACTAATATTGAACATCTTTCCTTGATATGTTGAGAAACTTAGTGATAAAATCCATAGTTATCACTTCCCAATTCCACTCTAGAAATTGTAATGATTTAAAAAATTCTACTAGACTTTAGTGCTCCTCCTATACTCTTTGGAATTATATATACATTAATATATAATTGGTCACATCCTTATTCATTCTTTGAAAAAAATATTGACTTCATACTAAAACTATTATCTTATGATAAGCTAGATGTCTAGCATATGGAACATTATGCATCTCTTTTAAAACAAATTTCTTTAATTAATAAGAGTTACGAACATTTACTCTATTTTGATGCATAATAATACCATCATCTAATAAATTTTATCCCTCATACTTCTATTGTATGTTATCTTGCTATAATCCTTCTTTGATATGATGATAATGCGCACCAAAGGGAATAGCCTCATGAATTTTGTTGCTAAAATCATATTTGCACATACTAATGGAGGTAACATGCATTGCATGTACTTTTCTATTGAGAAAAACGACAATATTTTTCTTTTTTCTCTATAATACATTTAATATAAAGCTGATATTCACTAAGAAATTCCTACCATCTTGCTTATCTAGAATTTAAAGTATAAATATTTTAGACCATCGTGGTTTATTCTTAGCTTAGAATTTCTCCCTGTCATGTAATGTCTCCACATATTTAGCATATGAACTATTGTAGTAATTTATAAGTCATATATGACATAGTTATTTTCATTCTCCTTAAGGTTCCTAGATTAATAACAAATCAAATATCCATTTTGAGTAAAATATCCACCAAGTTCCTCTTTGCAAACATTTGGCCATACCATCAAATCTTCATGTTGGTAAACAATATTAAGTGCATACACTACTAAATAATTCCTTTATATTCGTAAGATATTTTCAATACTTTATATTCCATTGAAATTCAATTCCCTTCTTATATGAAGGCATATCATGATGATTGATATTGGAAAATGATTCTATGAATCATCTGTAATATTTAAAAATGCTATGAATGACCTTATCTCAACCACATTCTTAGGCATACTGCATACCTTAATGACTCCAATAGTCATTGGATCTCACCACTATTACTTCCCTACAGAATATTGGTTCCAAATAACAAATATTCCTCTAATAAAAGGAACACTTTATTAACATCACTTATAATTGTTTCTCTCTTACTTATTATAGTACTAACCTCAAGTGTTTCCCATGATTCTCATTTTACTTTGAATGAATAGGAATGTCATCTAAGAATACAATGGAAAAATTATTAAAGAAATTCTAAATATTTGTGCATTCATTAAGAAAATGAAGTTAGATTTTTAGTCCAAATGTAATTTTCAAATCAGTATTGTCCATACCTACTCTTGAAAGTTGTCTTACTATTGTTTTCATCATTTATCCTTATCTGATGGTATCCTAACTTCATATATATCTTCAAAAATATATTTTTTCCTCTTAAATAATCAAATAGGTCCTCAATTATTGGTAAATGATATTTATTTCTTATAATGTCCTTTGTCATTAATCTAAAATCAATGCATACTTGAAAATTCAAATATTTTATCTTCAAGAAGATAATTGGTGCTCCCCAAGGAGAAACACTTGGTCGTATATACATTTCTTTAATAATCACTATAATTGCATTTTCAACTCTTTGAATTCAAGTGAACCCATTATGTATGGAGTCTAAGATAGTATAGTGACACCATGCATCAAATTAATATTAAAATAATATCTCTCTTTGGTGGTAAGCCTATAATCTCCCAAATAGATTGGAATATGTTGCAACACTAGAAAGTCCTCAATATTTTGGCTTATACACATTCAAGTCTCTTTCCTAGGATGTGCATAAAACTAATTTCATTCCATTATGAATATTTTTAACTCTAAGCATGAATAACACTTATCAGTAATGGGTTTGGGAATGCCTTTAACTTTATTATTTTTTCCTTGTTTCTTGAGACAAGTGAAAGGCTTGTTATGGAAATATAAGATAGCATGATGGGATTTAAAATGATGAATTTCATTAAGAACATCATATTAAAAAAGTGTTATTACATCTAGGTTTGTAATAGTGCTAACACTATCCATATCTAATGGGTAAAATTTGAAAATCTCATTAACTTTCCTTATATTCTAGTAGCCAATTGAAACAACATTGTTTCTCATGTTTACTCCTTTTCAAATGAATTATTTAAAACAAATTAGTGAAATATAATCATGAGTTCCCTTTGAATCAATCAAAATTTAACTTGGTAATGTTATCTTGCACCTTAACCATGTGGGGCTAAAGGTCTATATATCATTTTCCATGGTGAAATATATTGTTGGAATGTTTTCTCCCATATCTCCCATTACAATTTCCTTGTATATGTTGTTCATATTCCTCATTCTACCTTCCTTTGATGAAAATATCTATAAAAATTGCATCCTTCACATCCCCAACTTCTTATTGTCTACCTCACACTTTTTCATTACTATTTTACCATCTTATACGCACTTTAAGCTAGTTGTATTTGATGATATGCATTAGGATTGTTGGTGAAGAAATGAGGTTAAAATCCCTTATTCTACTGATCTTTCTTTTCCTTTTCCTTATATATCTAGAACATCTAAAAATCTATCATGTATTTCCTTTGGTCATACAATTTTGGCCTTCCTAATGATCTCTTAAAGAGTCTTAGGCTCATCAAAATGAGTTTTATTTTTGCAGAATGTAGTAACCTACATAGGAATATTTGTATCTTCATGTTCTTATCTTTGATATAGCTAATATACATGAGTAAATCTGAAAAAATATTTTCATATTTTTCTATAGTTGTATTTCCCAAATCAAGCTTGAAAATTTCCTACATATACTTGCCATGGTAGTGCTCAAAAAGGTATTATTATTAAAATACTTCTTTAACTACTTTGAATAAATTATCCTATTATTGATGTGCTTAACTTATCTCATATGGTCCCACCAAATAGAATATTTTCCTTGTTGGTTGTATATAGTCATTCTGGACTCTAGATTGCATGAATAATTATGTAGCTAAAATTATTTTCTTATTCCAAGAAACTAAATTTTGACATGCTCTGCCATCTTATTTTCAACATTAAACACTTGTTTCTTGAGTTTCCTAAAATCTCCTTCCAAATGGTTTTGCTCATACCTTCTCCTTTAATATTTAGATGGGGACACTTCCAGGATAATCTATGATTCTTTAGATGAATATTTCTTCCTCACTAAATGTGTTGGTGATTGATGATGCGTTTTAACTTTGTTAGCTCTTATTGAGTGCCTATATCTTCCATGATTTTTTCTCTTCGATTTGTTTTTCCTTCTTCCTTATACCTTGAAAATGGTCCACTCTATTTTTTTTTTATTGATATAATCTCTATAGTAGCTAAGTGTTTTGTTTATTTTTTTGTTCTTGATATTTCAAAATCCTTTTATTTTCACCTATACATATTTTTACATCTATTTCAATCTCCTTATAATTTCCTTTTTATCTCTATATTCAAGTTCCTTATAGTTTCTTTCATCCCTAATAACTTAGTCTATTCTATGAGTGTTAGACTCTATCTTTTTTAGGCTAAT
Organism: Pinus albicaulis; assembly: GCA_034641835.2. Taxonomy (NCBI): domain Eukaryota; kingdom Viridiplantae; phylum Streptophyta; class Pinopsida; order Pinales; family Pinaceae; genus Pinus; species Pinus albicaulis. Next base: position 1,589,512,268 of record CM076578.1, read on the forward strand.
ATTTAGGCATGTAATTTCTTCCTTATGGATATCATGTCTTTTCCCATCTTCCATGTCTCCACTTTAATAATATTCTTCAATTATATTCTTTACTTTTTCATATTGTAGCTCTGACTCTACAAAAAGTGTGAATGCCAACAAAACTATTAGATACATCTCAATTCTAGGCCTATATCATTTTATTTCAAATGGTGGTAATTATGTACATAAATTTTATTAATCAAGGTTACTAGCCTCTCCCTTCTCAATATTATGAAAATTTTAAAGCACTTCTCTAATATCCATGCCATCAAAATTATTTCTCTAAATTTTCCTTGCATTGACTACCCCATTCCCAAGTTCGGCTTCAAAATTGAGAGTTATGGAACTATATAGCCATTTTCCCTCACAAATATTTTTTATCCCACTTACTACATTTTCCCAAAATTTATGTAGAACTAACTATGAAATTTAGGAATTTCTTTATTTATGCTTCCATAAGCTACCCAAATGCTCTAGAAATCTTTCTATAGAGTAAATACAATGAATTCACTATTAGAAAGCTTAAAATAGAAATTCTCATAGTTATTATCATGAATAAATTTCGTAAAATGATTGTCATACAAATTGCAATTTCCTCATATACAATTAACTTTTGGCCCAAGTAGCTCATTGTAGTAACTAATAGCTCTAATACCATTTTCTAACATTTCCAATACCCACTACACAACTTTAGGATATTGCGTACTATTTTAACCACCCAAATTCACACCAATTTGCTATGGAATCAAACTCATTGTTCTATTATTAACTATTCACAATGAATAAGTAGGGTAGTAAATTATATGCAACTAAATGTAACAATTCAATTATTCATGAAATGATAAATTATAAATGAGCCTAATACAACCAGATAGAACTAAATATACTAGAGAATAATACAAACCATGACATAAAGCTTTACAATTCAACACAATTCATAGGGATTTTCAAGAACACTTATTTTTTTGGAAGCGTTGATCAACTAGATATAGAAGAGGGTTGTTACACCCAACCATAGAAAAGGGGTACTCCACCCAACCATAGGCTACCTATTGCACCATTTCTCTCTATAATACATACCTCCCTCAAGGTAAGGGAATTAATCCACAAAGGCCAATTCTTCTTACAATTAGCTCTAATTCCTCTTCTCACAACCCACTTACTTGATCTATTGTCAATAATTACACCTCCAACAATTGCTAATCTATAACCCCTTTCCATTAACTTGCATAACCAATGAAATTAAATCCCCTTCTTTGTTAAGGAGTCCCTCAAATTATCCAATTGTGTCTAGGGCTTTAGTATAAGTAGACTAAAAAACCTCACTATTAAAATTCCAAGTAATTATCAACTAAAATAACTTCCTAAATCATCTATTTTATTTATTGTACAACATATTCATGATAGTATGTTAATTTGCTAAATTTTTTGATAATTTAAAACTAATTCAGATAAAAAGGTAGACCAAAAAACCTCACTATTAAAATTCCAAGTAATTATCAACTAAAATAGTTTCCTAAATCATATATTTTATTTATTATACAACATATTCATGATAGTATGTTAATTTGCTAAATTTTTGACAATTTAAATTGCCAACTAATTCCAATAAAAAGATAGACTCAAAAACCTCACTATTAAAATTCTAAGTAATTATCAACTAAAATAGTTTCCTAAATCATATATTTTATTTATTGTACACCATATTCATAATAGTATGTTAATTTGCTAAATTTTTTGATAATTTAAATAATCTACTAATTCAAATGAAATAAGCCTTCAAAGTCTTTTTCAATTCCTTTCACCCCGAATAATAATTCGATTAAATGAAAAAATTTGAATACTTGAAACTGAAATTACAGGGAATATTAATTGCATATCCTAGAATTGTGAAAATAGCCCTCCCTTTTAGAAAAAGATCCAATACTTCTAGGTCGATAAAGTCAACTCACACATCCCCATCCATCCATATATTGTCTGGAAGCTAAGTCATCGTTGGCAGTATTTATTTATATTCGAATTCCTTCGCACACATCCTTTCGCACGAAGAACATGGACATCCCTCTTTTCATTTATTTACTAATCAATTAAGTTTGAAAGACATTTTATATAGATATTGAAAAATGGTTGGAAAAGTGATTAATATAATCCCAAGGTTTAACCATTCAAATAATTGATGCGACCATCTTAATACGAACCATTAATATCGTGCAAAGCTTAACCCTTGGGCATTAAAATATGCACACAATTTCGTCTTTCCGTTCAAATAATTCATGAGACCATCTTAATCCGAACCATTCATGTCGCGCAAAGGTTAACCCTTGGACATTAAAATATGCACACAATTGGTTTTTCTTTAGGAGTGAGACCTCTCGCATGGTGCATGCAAAGGGACCACATTTTTATTATGGAAAACTTGTGCTTAAAAGGTTGGGATAGCTTTTCATAGATATATGAGTGTTTTTTGGTGTTGGAAAAAATGATTAGGATTTTTTCTCTACATATTTAATAATTAAGATCTTTTTCATATAATTTCAATTTTCGTAAATAATATGATGACATTTGATGTAATGCTTTGGAGTTTACAATATTATAATTAATTATATATATATATATATATATATATATATATATATATATATATATATATATATATATATATATATATATATATAGATATATATATATAGATATAGATATAGATATAGATATATAGAATTATAATTACATATATAGTCTTCACATTAAAATATTGATAGCATAAAAAACATATATTAATTTTGAATTATTTTTTGTATTAATATTTTTTAAATGTTGCAGATTTTTATATATATATTAAACAGAGAAAGAATTATGAATCTTTCTCATATATATATATATATATATATATATATATATATATATATATATATATATATATATATATATTACAAATCACTTTCCTATCTTGAATTAGAAAGTATGAATGAGAAAATACCTATGAATGAATTAAAAACTCTTTTCTTTTTCTCTTTTCTTTATCTTTGATATTAAAATTGTTTACTCAATTTGCATATTGAAATAGTTCAGTTATAGTCTATATTATTTTTTTATTATTAATGTTTTTAAAATGTTATATATCAACTCCATATTAAAAATGACATAAATTATAGGTATTTGTCACAATAAAATGTGAAAATATAAGAAAATTTTTAATTTAAAATACTTTAGATTCACTTTATATAAAATTATGTTATTTAAAATAAAGATTAAAATATTCTATTTATGGTTGACATAAAAATATTTTATTGTTATTAATAAATATATTTTAAATAAATTACATCTAAATTAAAGATAGAATGAATTACACATTATTGCAAAGAGAGGGAGAAGTTGTCACATGTGTTGCATTTATAAATAATAGAATAATACATGTTTGTAGGCTTCTGTGATTTGAACTTGAAGAAGAGATTGCATATGAGATATAGGCTTCAGTGATTTTAAATTGAAGATGAGACTGTATATGAAATATAATCCAGAGTGCGATGTTTCAAGTCCAAAGCAAGACACATCATAAGGACATAATGGCTGAGGGAAGGAGGGAGAGGATAATGTATAAATAATTAGAAAGAAGAAAAGGACAAAATCAGAGAGAGGGGAAACCTAACCCTACAAAACATAAGACTATTCTATTGTATTATATATGGATAATGTTAATTTACATACACATTTCATAAAATCGATCAATGTAACATATTAATATAAAGTTATTAATGAGTGTTAATAGATCAAGACTTTACTATTTTTTGTATTTATAGATTTATACACTAATCTATTATCATATATACCACTTAATATAGTAATATTTTTGTAGTTCTTTTGCACTAAAAACAAATTTTGTATCTTGAGATATTTGATGCCTGTGGAGGCTTGATAAATAGAGAGTGAACATGGATCTAGATTGGTTTACCTATGCAAATTTGATGTAAAGGTAAGGTGGAAATTGAAGTATTTTATTTATGGAAGACATTAATTTTTCTTCTTATCACTATTTTTAAATTTGTTATGTAATTATTATTTTATTGTTTTCAAATGTAACATTACATGACAACATATCTCTTAGACTAGGTTGTATAGCACCTCTCTAAGCAATAAATTTAAAAGTGAAAAAATAAATATAACAAGGATTAAATGCTCTAGAGTTGCATCAACTATATTTTCATCGTTGAGTTGTAGTAATGGAAGTATAATAATAAAGTTGCAGTAATGATGGTATAATGATAGAGTTAAGAAAAAGAGCTATGTAATGGTGTTGCAACAATATGATTTCAACAATAGGGTTGTTGCAATAACAACATCCCCTCTTGCATACTCTAAAAAGTAGTTTATTAGCAGAAACGTTTTTGTAGAGAATCTATAACAAAATGAGCAAAAGGATCGTAACATAACCTTATCACAAAACCATGAAGTGCCCTTCTATTTATGACCTCATTTTATTGTTTTATATTTTATGAACATATCATGTCATAGCATAATCCAGTTTCCACATAAAATGCTCCTATGTATGACCCTAATATTTTTCATACATGAGATTTATTTTTATTATTTATTTATCACAGTGGAATGAACCATCTAGTAGATTTTCCACCTTTTTTGAAGATTCCCAGGTGAGGCCATCCGCTGGTGATACTCCTTAAAATATATCCCTTAGGTAAGGGAATATGATACAACTAAAGCCAATGCTCATTTTCCATCAAAGGTCTCCTCTCTTAATTAATAGTGTGAATTTTGATGGAAATATTATCATATAAAATATTAATAACGTAATTTCCAAGCCATCAAGTGTGGAAATTACATCTAAAATATTTGAAGTTGAAGTCAAATAACAAGGTCTAGCCTCTAGCTTTAAATTTCTTTTTATTGATGAACTTGTCATTCCACCAAGATATCTGATGTTGTATTACTATTTTTTTGTGCAAGGTAGCCTATAAAATTTCATCTAACTCATTAATATGGAGGATTCTCTACTTATGGGTTTTAGATAAGTCTATTCCAAGTTCTACAATGATTTAGAGTGTCTAGATCTTTGTTTCAGTGGCAATAGTACTATCCTTCCGTACACTATTTCATATTAGGTGAAATTGGTAGCAGTCATCCATGTCATCTGAGAGGCCCATAGAATTTCGGGGAATCTATTAGTCAAACCCTTGCGGTGTAGTTATATTGTCTTGGCGACGATAGCCTTAAGAATTTTGTTTGTCCCTTATACTTTCCCATTGGCCTCTAGGTGATATTGTATAGTAACCCTATGTTTTATCATGCATCTATCGATCAAGGATTCATTGAGCCTCGAAGTGAATTGATTCCCTCCATCAATAAATATTTCCCAAGATATCCTAAACATGGTGAACATTTCATCATGAAGGAACTCTACTACTTCTTACTCAGTCGTGGCTGGGAGTGCCTTGGCTTCCATCCACTTCATAACATAATCAGTACATACTAGGATGTAGGAGTTATGATGGGAAGGAGAATTGAATGGTCCCAACAATTTAAGGGCCAATTTATGAAATGATTCCAATACCAACTTGGATACAATGAAATGTCATCTTATTACATTAGTATTACCATGCAATAGCAACTATCACACCTCTTTACATATTATTTAGCATCCTTGAATATGGTGAGCTAATAGTACCCTTGATGAGGTACCTTGTAACTAGTTCTCTTATTTGCAAAGTGGCCCCACATGCACCATCATGGAAAGCCTTCAAGGCCTCGTAGATCATATATTCTCATAAACATATCCAAATGATTAGATCCAATACTATGTATACGGGGAACCCATTAATCCACGAGAAAATTCAACATTTTATGATCATCTTTAATCACTCCTTTGGAGGTAAACGACGTTGAATTATACTTGCAGCTAAGTAATTAGTGATATTTTTGAACTAGGGAGAGCTAGTAGAAAATGAAAATAGATGCGCATAGTGAAAGACTCTTCTGCAGGAGGATCATTCTCATTAAATGTAAGTTTTGAAGGAGAATAACCCATTACATTATCTTTCCCCAATTTTTTAAAGATGATCACTGTCATATTCATATAATAACAATAACCACCTACTTACGCTGCCAACAATAACCTATTTGTTCATTAATTATTTTGTGGTAGCATGGCTGGTGTGAAATAATACTAGATATCCCATGAGTATAATGTTGAATCTTATTAATTTTATGTATCACCATAAGGAATTCTTCTTGTGTTACCATAAAATTTACTTCTATATGGTAAATTTTTTTGTTGATGTAGTAGCTTTCATATGAATCACTTTCTTCTAGTTGACCTAGAAAAACTCCAATGGAATTTTCTAACACATCTTTATATATATGAAATGGGAGGGAATAATTGTGTCATCTCAGACAAGGAGCCTCAAACACCTTGGATTTTAGTTGTTTCAATGGATGTTCACAACTCTTTATCAACAAAAACTTGAAATTTTTTTCAAGTAAAGCAAACAATGGATGGGAAATTTGTGAAAATTTTTCAATAAAATGGTGATGGAAACCTGCATGTCCTAAGAAACTCCATATTACTTTTTTTTACTATGGAGCCAATAAGCTTAATATTACCTCGATTTTCAGTAGCTCCACTCAGATTTCTTTCATCAAAATGCAATGCCCCAATACAATGCCATTAGTTAACATCCTTTCACATTATTTAAGAAAAATTTATATTCTTTACACCTTATTAATTTTTTCTCTAGATTTGTTAATTCCTCATAAAATTCATCCCCATATGTTGTAACTTTATCCATATATATTTCTACAAAAACATGAATTAAATAAGAAAATATACCAATTATAGCTCTTTGAAAGGTGGCATGAGAATTACCTAACTCAAATGGTATAAAATAATAGGAAAATGTCCCCCATGGGTAGTTAAAAATTGTTTTTCCTGACCCTTAGGCGTGATTTGGATCTATTTGTACCTGCTGAATCGATCTACAAAAGAAAAGTATCTCATCCCTATTAACATATCGAAAAACTGGTTAAAGAACGAAAGTGGAAAATCGTATTTATGCATTAATTTTTTTAGTTCTAGATAATCTAGAAGAAATCCTCCCTTTACCATTGTTTGGTATGATGATGAAAGGGGAGACACGTTAGTTGTTAGAAATTGGATAGATAAAGTTGGATTTTAGAAATTTCTGTAGTTCCTCCTTCACTATTTCCCTCAATGCTACATCCATCTAGTGATGGGGTTTTCAGATGGGTTGAGATCCTTATTTATTATACATATGGTGTGTACATAGGTCAAGATGGATCCTCTTCTTGTCAAAGTAATCCTAGGAGGAAGCATCAATATTGTTTTGCAAAAATTTAACCAGTCATTCTTTTTATTATTTAGTCAATCCCCAATTGATGTTCAAGGTATTCCTAAGTGTTGGGACATTGAATTGGCATCCTTTTAATCCTAATTTTCCCATATTTTCCACCATATTTACCCTTATAATCATACTCTGGTACTCCACTTATCTCCTTTTTGACTAATTCATGCTACTCTTTCATGTCAGCTTAGTTCATGCAGTTTTGTTTGTACTTTGATGAGAGGTTAACTATTTTGAGTGATTTTGTTAAAAAATTTGAAAAATAGGCCTTTCATGATAACTCATTTTACTAAAGTGTTGTTGTTTGAATGTAATGTTATTCTCCAATTTTTTTGTTGTTGATATCCTAGAACAGGTTTTGTTGGTATTGCTTCCATGATACTGATACTTTGTTTTGAAATAATTTATTTTTCTTGATAATTTCATCGAGTTTCAACACGGTCTATTACTTTTTCATAGTCAAACTAGACCACTGTGCCAACATGGCGAACTATATTTTGTTGATACATCCAACTCATAAATGCTAATTAAGAATTTCTATTATTGATTTTTTACTAATTGGAAAAATTGTTACAACATTATTTTTAATCTTGGAAAAATGGTTGTAATATGTTATATAAGAATCTTGACTTTGACAACATGAAGATTGAAAGATTATCATAGTTGATTTGATTTCAAGGATAGACACAATGTATATCTATAAGAGAATCCCTCTACCTTATGTAAGGTAGCACTATTGTATTTTTGGAAAGATTATGCATCAGTGACCTTTTCTAATATTAATGAAAACTCTTGTGGTCCATGGCTCAATAATAATATGTTGTCTTAGTTTGTGAGATGTACATTACTAGCTCTCTGCTAAGGAGGAAGAAACCTCCTCTTTATCAGGCAACATTGTATCTTTAAGGTAGTGTAGAAGTGTGTTTAATTTTCTTTCAGTTATATTTCATGTCAATTAATTGTCATTGTTAGAGATTTCTATTGATGTGTTGTAGTTACTAACTAGTTGGTTTTAAAAATAGTTGTTATTGAATACTTATGTAACAACATAGATCCTAGATCGATCCATTTCTCAGTGTGTGTTATTATTATTGTGTTGCTATGGTTTTTGGTTTTACTGATATTATATTGATTGTAGCATACATCTTACAATATTCTGTGCGGATTGATGATGTGATGATTGTTGTGATTTTATTGATTGCATGAGGTTTTATTTGAATGGTTTTTTTCAGTTCCATCCATGAATGTTATTTCATTTCTATGCAAATAGTCATATTGAGTGATCGAGTCAGGTTCCTTTTGCAAGCAATTTGGAATTTAGAAATATGTGGAGAGTGATATAAATGTTTTCAGTGTGATAGTGATGACTTTAGTATGCCGAGAGTGAGAAATTACATCAAATTAAGTTTTTTTTTGTGTCATGATATTAAAGAGTTTTAAATTAGAAAATGTTAGTTAATTATTGATGCCTACCTATACTTCACATAGTAACCTTGCAATAAAAGGACCTGCCCTAGTTGAAAATTTATGTTTGTGTAATTAATTAGCTCCAATTAAAGGACAATTAATTTGCCCAAAGTTTTGGTGTTTTTTCTCGGGATTTTATTACAGGTGCATAAGTGTAACTACCATTGTTATTTTGACGTGTTGCTCATAAGTTTGTTAGATATTTTCATGGCTTTGAGGTGACATGGTAGTAATATTACAAGTAAGAACCTATGCATCATTCAAAATAATGAAGCGAGCTCGACCTCATAAGGTTTCATGACACATAAGATTACATGAATAGAGAAGAATAAAATCATGGTGCCATAAAAAATACTAATCATGTAGGTAAAAGAGCACATGGACGAAATAAAAATCAATACCTAGGAAGAGAAAAATTAATTCAGGAGTTGATTTACAAAGTTGAGGCTGGATCATCTTCCTAAAGAAGAACTTCTAAGAAAATAGGGTCCCATAAAACTGTTCCATAGAGGTCACAATCTCTAGGATCATCCATGTTGGGAGCACATGTTTGGGAGGTAAAATATGGTGATCCTTCGAATTCAGAAGAAAAATTGAGGATCTTTAATTCAGTTATATCAATAAAGGAAGAGTATCGAGACTTGTTGGAAGGAAAATGAGGAATCAATGAGCATGATTTGAAATATCATGAATTAAGTCTAGTGAAACAACCTCTTAGATATTTTGTTCAAGACTCAAGAACTATTGTGAAACAACTTCCTGGCTATTTTTTTCCAGACTTACGAATTGTTGTGAAATAGTTTGAGCAACCACTGGAAGAATTATCTTAGAAAAAGGAACAACGAATAACTAAACTCATTTGGAATTATCTTAAATTTTTGAAGGATAAAAGGATGGTAGAAGAAACAATTAATATGTTTGAGTTCCCTATCGGATATGTCCAAGGGTAGAATCAAATGAAGAATATTCATTTTCCATCCCTTCTAGTTTTCCAAGGCACCACTAGTGAAGATGAATTTTTTATTTATTTTTGAGTCTATGTAGGATTTATGATTACAACACAAATGCACATAAATTAAAATTGTTTCGTATTACTTTGAAGGGAGAATATTTAAGGTGGTTTATGGGGATTGGCGGTGCATTTATTTCATCATGGCATCTGAAAAATAAATATTTCTAGTAAAGTACCAAGAATATTGTTAAACTAGGGATCAAAGGGAGGAGTTATTTAGGATGTCTTAGAAAGGAGAAAATATCAAAAGACTATATAGAGCACCTTTAATATAACTTGAAGAGATCTAAGAATAGTAATTTTGACAAGGAAATTTTGAAGACAATTTTGATTAGGGGAATGAAGGAAGGCTCCTTAGATATGTTAAATCTCATGGGGAAAGGAGGAGATATCAACGGAACCATATAATGAAATTATTTCATTTTTCTTGAGATGCTATGGAGGATCATCAAGAAAGAAAACCTTAGCATGAGATGCCTCTACTAGAGTACATAATTCAAGTAATGGTGGTGTGACAAGAGGAGAGATTATAAACTTTTTTGAAAATTTCAAAAAATGATACTGACCTATTTTTCCTCTCACTGGGATATGTTATAGGCGATATAGAGGAATATCAAGGCTAAGAATGCCTTTTCCCATGTTCTTCCCAAAGTGAAAAATTAAGCATCCTCTTAGGTAATTCCTACTCAACAGTATAGAAATATGTAACATTTGCGAATAAGAGTATTCTACAGGAAATTTCCGTTCATTATTGGGACTAAAGGTTGTTTCCAAGAAATTGGGTTAAGAAACTAAAACAACATACTTCATTGGCTCCAATAAACCATGGAAACTGAAGCCACTAGGTATCGTTCAATATCCATTTTATTCTCTTAAAGCTTGGTCCAATATGTACAATCCTCAGAGCCTAAGGAGCTTTTTCTAAATTTAATATGGTTGTGTTATGAAGTATGTTGTAAACCTATAGATTGAATGTTCAAATCTCTACGAGTATAAACAAATGATATATATATATATATATATATATATATATATATATATATATATATATATATATATATATATATATATATATATATATATATATTGTTCTGTGTGTGTGTGTGTGTGTGTGTGTGTGTGCAAATCCTCAACAATTTTCTCAACAAATGCAATATCCTATATCTCCTTAGTAGTTTCCTGACACTCTGGTCTAGAACCCAATTTCTTTTCCTCACTGGACTTCTCCTCCAAACCAGTCAGTTCCATGGCCCTAAGGATGGCATTGGACTTCTTTCCCAAGATAAATTTGACATGTACAATTACCAATGCAATAGAAAGAATTGAAATTTCCTTCTAATGTATTAGTAAGTAATACTCCTTTACAACCTAAGTTACCTACACAACATAACCATAAACAAAACAATAAGGAAGCACAACAATTTGAAGAACTAATTTTCCCCACTTACTGTGTCTCCCTTGTTAGGTGTAATAAAGTAAAATTATGTTCAGGAAGAATAGTAAACCCAAGAGTTTCACCTGTTATTACAGAAAATGAATAAGATAGTTCACCTAGAGAGGAACCTCGAAACCAGGGATCATTTCAAAAACAACAGGTTAAACCCTCTATTACATCCAATGATATTATTACTACAAATACCATTGTAACAACCAATTCCACTGTAATGGTGAATACCACTATAAAAATTGATGTTGTTGATATGACTAAATTTCTTGTAACAATTGATATTACTAGTATTGTAGGGAATATAACAACTGAAGCTAATATGGATATTGAGACTCTTTTAAATCCAACATATCTAGAAATATTAACTTTAGGTAAGGCTACCCCTCAAACCGAGTCTCATTTTAGAAAAGAATTAAATAAATTACATGTTTGAATCCAATTACTTCAAGAAATTAGAGATGTACCAATTTATGTGAAAATAATAAGGGAGATTTATGTCAAAAAGCCTGTTAGTAAACCTAGAGATCAACTCACTATGCATGTGGTGGTAAAACTGTCAGAGTTGATGTTGGAGGAAATTCCACCTACCAAGTATGAATATCCTAAAAATACAATGGTGATTGTTCATATTGTTGGAACATCCATTCCAAAAAAATTGTATTACATAAGTTTTGCGAGCAGTATAATGACCAAAGAGACTATTGATATATTTGTATTCACTAATATAATACCAACCCCTATTGTGCTAGAAATGGTTGATAGGTATAACTGTCCATAGGGAATTATAAAAGATATAGTTATTTCAATTGAATCTTGGGAGTACCCAGTTTATTTTTTGGTATTACAACCTAAGATATGCTTGGGAGGACACCCCTTGATTTTAGACAAACCCTGGTTAACCAATGTAAATGATTTTTTCAACATTAGATCAAGATCCATAGCCATATCTGATGGGAATAGTATCATGAACCTTTTCTTTATCCTCCAACTGGGCCAAGTGTTAGTTATGAGATCCTTCTATGGCATGAGTTCGATCCATAAAGAGATGATGCATTATCACTCCTTACTATTGGCAAGGACTTATAATTTAAAAATGAAACAGAGGACAATACCATTATCTACTGTTAATTAGCCATTGTCCCAGTTACTGATCTCTATAATGGACAAACCCTATAGGGATGAGGTCATTGATGATATTATCTTTTAATTAATACCAACTTCCCCAAGTAATAAGAGTATTACATTGTACATTGATCCTAGAAATACCTTGAATATAAATTCTAATATATCCCCTGGACAAATAGAGAAGCTAGTACAACTACTGAGAAAGTATAAAGAATCCTTTCTATGGGACTATAAGGGAATGAAGGGTATTAAACCTATTTTATTCACTCATAATATATATTTTTAATAGGGTTCCCATCATGTTTGAAAACCTTAACAAAGAATGAACCCATCCTTGAGAGATGTTGTTAAAGAAGAACTTCAAAAAATGTTAAATGAAAATTCCATCTAACTAATTTCCATCAGTAAATGGGTATCTCCACTTGTTGGTGTTCCTAAAAAATATGGAATGCTGAGAATATTTCTTAACTATAGGGAGCTTAACAACTCCACTCAAAAGGATCATTTTCCATTTCCTTTTATTGATCAGGTCGTTGATACCCTATCTAGTATTTATTTTTATTTTTATTATTTCTTGACAAGTTTGGTGATGATAATCAGATCCAAATTGGCTTTGATGATTAGGAGAAGACAACCTTCACCTACCCTTGGGGTACATTTACATATATATTCCTTCCTTTTGGACTTTGTAATGCACCAACAACCTTCTAATGAGCTATTTTGGGTATATTTTCTGGTTTAGTTAACATTTACTTGGAAATTTTCATGGATGATTTCACACCACATAGTGATGGGTTTGATGAAGCTTTAAATAATATTAGAACATTCTTAAAAATTGTATATATACTCATCCCTGTCTCAGCACTTAAAAGTTCCATATGATGATGAATGCAAGGATTGTGTTAGGAAACTATCTCTCTATTGTAGGTATATGGGCCAATATAGAAATGATTGAGGTAATTTAAGGATTCCTACTCCTAAGACACAAAATTAGGTGTGTATATTCTTAGGGAATGTAGGTTATTATAGGAAATGTATTGAATTTTTTTCTAAAATTACATCTCCATTGTTTTCCCTACTTTCAAAAGATAAAAAATTCATATGGAATAAAAAGTGTAAAAATGTTTTTGCAGATATTAAGAGGTGTGTAGTATCAAATCCTATATTACAAGGACAAAATTGGAAAGTTTTATTCCACATATCCATAAATTCCTCTGATATATACATAGGTGTTGTGGTAGGACAAAAATAAGGAAGTAAACCTTATGCCATCTACTACATCAACAAGAACTTGACTCTTAAACAATTAAATTATATGATAATAGAGAAGGAATTTGTTGTTGTTCTACATGCTATCAACAAATCTAAGAATTATATTTCAAGTTATCAATTTTTTGTAAATACTCATCATGTATATTTTTTTTTTTTAATGAGCAAACCAGTTACCAATGGAAGAGTTATTTGGTGGTTACTATTACTACAAGAATTTGATATCACCATTGTACAAAAGAATGAAAAGGATAGTGTTGTTGTTTTTTACTTTATAGACTACCTAAAAATTATGATAATATTCTTGTCGATTTTTTTTTCCTAGATGAATATATTTTATGGTTTCCACTTACTCAATTTACCATGTAAATATTTCTAATTATCTTGTTTTTTTAACATTATGCAATTGCGGTAAAATTCTACTTTGGATAGCTTAGATGAAAAATATGATGATTTCATTGAATTCCTCTTTTCTATAGGAAAAAAATCGACCTATAGATCACCTTTTTCGGATAAGAAGAAGTTGGTTTTGGAATTTATGTACCCACTCATGTATATTGGATTAGGTCAGCCCTATGCACATGTACCAATGGATAGGTCAGCCTCAACATCAAGTGGACCCTCATGGAAGCATATAAATAGAAGAGAACTCAAGCTCATTTGGACATATTGATCAAGCTCTCTTCTCATCTTTTATTTCTCTTGGCTTGCATAGGTCTGATGGAGAAACCTCGCACAAGGGTCTGAATCTACAGGATTGAAGCTTGCACGAATCCAAGGTTTTGGTTTCTTAGACACTAGCATAAAACTGGGCAATATCGTACCTAGATACACACATATAATGGTCCAAGGAGCATCTGGAAATCCTTGGATGCATGAACAATAGCCTGAAGGGAGCATTCATGGCTTCTGAGGTAGATCGAGCATTCTGGTCCACGGATGCACACACAAAGTGGCCTAGGGAGCATCTGGGGAGCCTTAGATGCATGCACAATTGCATGAAGGGTGTGTTCGAGGGTCGTAGGTAAATATTAGTCTATTTAGCCCTAGACGCACAAAAAAGGTTCAGAGGGAGTGTCCAGGACTTCCATAGATGCTCACACAACTCCTCCTCCATGTGTCTGGGACTTAAAGATAAAAAATTCAGTACTCTGAAGATTATTCTCAGTGACAATTATGTTCTCCAGTAGGCTACAGACTCTAATAGTGTATTACAATCATCAGAATCAAGATTTTGATGTTTATATTCATTTCATGGATATTCTAATTGTTTTGAAGATATGGATCATTGTACTCTCTTTTTCTAAATCATTTAATCACAATCTATTAAAAGAAGAATTTGTAAGGGTTTTCCCCATAGTGGGTTTTTCCCTGGTCTCCGATAAATCCTGGTGTCTCTATGTGTGCATGCTTTTCTTCTCTTGTTCCTTTATGTTTCGCTACATTGATGATGAATTTCTTATTCTTTATACATAGTTGCATATGCTGATGAATGATTTAAAACTGAATAATTATATGATGTTATGGGGTGAAATTAATGTGTTTATGAAGAAATGTAATTATCAAAGAAAAGAAAAATATATCCCTATGGAAAATTAACATGTTATTAGAGGTGGGTTGGATAAAATCCATGGAGATCACCCCCATGGAGACAATTTCGATGGAGGAAAGAAGAGGATGGTGGAGACCTAAAATAATTATAGGGTATGAAGCAAACCCTAGGTATTTAGTCCATAATGATTTTATGGTTATGGCTTGAGAGAAACCCTGGTTTATGGAAAAGACTTTAGATATGACATATGAAACCCTATCATGGTCAAATTCAATATGTTAAAGCACTTGTAATAGATTTAATGAAGCCATAGATGGGATAGTCTCTAGTAGGCTTGGTTGTTTATAAAGTTGATTAAAGGAAAAATTGTATGTGGATTATGGATAGTAATGGCTCGTGAAGGTTGGTTCAAGAGGGAGCAGATCATATCTCATTGCAGATAAGTATTCCTTTATGATGTTTCTTTATGTCTTTACTCTTGTTTAAAATTATGGATATGATCATTTGTTATGCTTATTTCATGTATATTTTAGTATATGGATTTATATAACCTCCTTGATGAGATGTGATAATTTTATCCCTCTTGAATATCATTTGAGATGTAGGAAACAAAAGTTAAATCTGGAAAGAGGTAAAGAGGCACCTGATGGGAAGGTGACAAGCACTACAAGCTACCTATGAGAAGGTGCGCAAATATTTTAATATTACAAGGTATGCATGGTATATTGCTTCAATATTATGTTTCAGCTATAACATTGGATGGCTAGGTAAGCCCTATGGTATGTTAAGAATGTCTCCATCGCAAATGGCTCATGCATATATATGAAAGTGATTTGGACTTATGTTTCCTATGATGAAATGGTGCACCTGGTATTTTACATTTTGATCATGACTATATTCTTAATTATATGAGGATACTTAATGTTTATCTTTGATATAGTAGTAAAACTTGATGTTTGGCTAACATCTATTGTCTTTCGATATCCCTATCCTGTGAAGAAGGCTAGCACCTTGACTCTAGTAAATGATACTATTGATACTTGACATGCATAAGACATGATGGATCTCATATAGAAGTTTACCTCATTGATTTCTATAAACAATGATATTAATGCTTGTGATGAACATGATGAAAGTAAGGAAAAAGGGCTGATAGACTTGTTGTTTTGGTAATTTTTTATTGAATGACATGTCTAGATAGGCTTATATTTATCATGATAAGCATGGTACCCATGATGATTGAAGTATAACTATGATATTTACATTATGGATCCTTCATTAACCATGTCCATGTTTTGATAGCCCTAAATTGATGGATTGAGTTGATAGAAGTGATATTGTGTTCATGATATTTGAAGTATGTTGTCACACTTGTTTGCTGCCCCTATCATGTGAATATAACCCTTAATGAAAAAATGATTTCATGATGTGATGATGTAGTATCTGACATGAGCATGTTATGACCATGATGGATATATGTTTGATTTTATGATCTAATAGATCTATCATCGCATGAATCTAGTAAATAGAAGTTGATGACATGAAATAATATGAATGAAGTGAATGCAATGATTACAATACCACATCATGACCTCCACATCATCATATGATGATACTTGGCATGTTATTATCTTTTATGACTAGGACTGATGGTGACTGATGACATGGAATTTCTCTAGTGGTGACATGGATGCCACTCTGTCTTTGCTCTTTGTTTATCTTTTGATCATGGCGCTTTCACCCTCCAAAGGCTTTTCAATGTTGGAGTCTTTGGGGTGCTTTGATCATCAAGTTATAAGTTTGTTATTAGTTATTTTCATGATTCATTTTTTTATCCTCTTTTCCAAATCTTCCTCCTGTGTGTTTGTCATGAGGTCCCTGGAATACTTGTTTATGCAATCACCCATGATGAGTAGCTATCATCTTGGAAATCTCCTAATCTACCATGTTTTATGAATATTTTATGTTTGTGCATTTTTGATGTTCTCAAAAGGTTAAAAGGGGCTTCTAGGTGCATGGGATCACTATGAAAGGTTGAAGGGGAAAGGATTTGTCTCTTTGGCATGCGCTCATGCAATCAAGAGAGGGAGAAAGTCAAGACAGGGCACATGGTGCAAGTTTGAAGGAAGAATGGGAAGGCTTTGGGCTTCCCAAGTGTGATGCGGTCTATTTTTAGGGCTTCCCAAGAACATGACACAAGTCTGAAGGCCAAAGAATTTTTCTTCATGCCTTCAAAGTGCGCTCATGCACTCAAACGGTCCAGAGGGTGCATAGTAAATTGTGGAAAGCTAAAGGGCGAAGCTTAAGGCCTTCTAGGTGTGCTCATGCAATCAAGGAGGGCTAATTTGTTTGGGTTGAAGGAGTGATCCCAAGGAAGGCGCATTCCTTTGGGTCAAATTATTTCTCCCAAGGAGGGTGCATTCCTCTAGGTCAAAGGAGTGCGCTTAAGGGATGACTTGGTTTTTGAAGGGCATAATTCGGAACAAGGAAGGCGATTCATTCTTTGGGAGTGTGCCAAAATCCCAAGGAGTGTGTA
Source organism: Pinus albicaulis (assembly GCA_034641835.2). NCBI lineage: Eukaryota > Viridiplantae > Streptophyta > Pinopsida > Pinales > Pinaceae > Pinus > Pinus albicaulis. The sequence goes on from CM076578.1 coordinate 1,589,530,067, forward strand.
GGGCACACTTTAAAATAAGCAAAGGTATCCCATCAGGGCTTCAGAGTGTGTATCCCATTAGGGCTTCAGAGTGTGCTCATACGCTCCTAGCCTTAATGAGATTTTTTTTCAACCAAAATTTGTCTAAGTCTAGATGATTGGTCAAGGGATGAGAAAGATGAGTTCTAGACATAAAAACATGTGTGAAACATACTAAATCATTGATAAAAAGTAGACAAGCTTGATCAACAATGAATATACATCAAAAAACCACTTAATGCACATTCGTTAAATACGAAAAATGAAGGTTGTGTGACTATGACCCAAAAGTTTCTTTTTACAACAAAAAAAGTGTTACAACCATAAGATTTATATATAGAGATGTTCTAGTCAGTGAGACGACACTTGAGAATTTTCATGAACATTTAAGACATAAGAACAATGAAAATACACTTGACGTCTAAGGAGACACTTTATACGACCATGAAGTAGGCTCTAAAATTAGAATTTAGTGAAATTTTGGAGGGTGTTGTAGTAGCTAAAATACTTGGCGAGATACTTGATAAACGTAAGCTTCTTTGTCTAGGAATTTTCTTCCAGTTAAGGGTCAGGCCTTTAGGAAGTATTGATTTCCTCAATTTCCCCATTTCGACCCATTTTTATACATAACATCTCACTTTCCTCTCTTTGGTTGAATACACACAAAACGATACACCCTATAAAAATTGTTTCAGTAAAGAAAAGGGTAATGTGCACGATGAGGTTATGATATTCAAAATATTGAGTTTTCATCTCCAGTGTTTCTATGCTACCAAAATTCCTAGACAGTACCCTAATAAAGTCACTTCATGAGCACAAATGTTGGTTCACTTCAAACGAGCCTGTACAGTACCCCATCGAAATCATTTTCTTCACCTCCCTCCGTAGGAAGCCTTTCTCTTGTTTCAACATTTATTTATTTATTTGAATATGCATTGAAAAATTATTTTCAATGGGTGGAAGAGATATCTCGACTTATTGAGATCAAAGGAGGTTTCCCATTCATTCAAGTGTTTTAATACCTCCTATATTGGTTTTCTCGCTTTATATTTTACCCTTATCCCTTCTCTAATATATTGGACAAGTGTTAACACACTAGTAGATTTACACCATGTCAATTATTTTAGATACTAGCATAGGCTAAGATATAATAGGTTCCCTCAAGGTTCTCCTCTTGGACAAATCATATTTTCCATTTGGACTTAGCTCAACCTATGGAATGTTCCCAAAAAAAGAAGGAGAAAAATGGAAAGTGAAGCATTGTGGTTGTTACACTTCTCTTTTATTCCATGACAAAGTCCCTTTTGAGCCATAAAATTTTTCATACAAGGGATTATCAAGGAAACACAAAAGAAAGGCATATTCTAGTATGAAATTTCTTGTAAGGTGTACCAAAAACACTTCACTTAATTCATTCGTTACAAGTGGCCCTAACAATAGTTTGTGGCCACTTATACTTTATATCTGCAATAACAATATGAGAAGAAAATGTAATAAAAATATGTAAGCGATCTAAAATAATAAACAACAAAAGAAATCCGATACAATAAACAAATTATGGAAAGAAATTTAAATGAATAAATATTTATTGATAACAACTGGTGAAGGATATCTGCAAAAGGGTCTGCAAATCCCCCTCCATGGGACGGGTCCTTTGATGTCCTTGACACTTCAGTGACTGATTCTCTCTCTCAATATGTGAAAAACCCCAAACAATGTGTATTACTCTACTGGGGGCTCGAATTCAAGAAGACATTAATGGTGATAATGATAATGTTCATGGTGAAGAATGAATGGAAAACCCTCTTATTTATAACAAATTATTGGGTTAATTTTGAAATTGGGAAAAATAAAATATTATTGACCAAACAAAGATCTAATAGTTAGGAATAATTTATTATATTTTTGGAGAGGGAAAATATATTAAAAATGGTCAAATATATTTATTTAGAAATAATTAAGAAATAAAACGATTTATTAATTATATCATGAAGATTAAGAAAGGTATGAAAATGAAATAATTATTAAATAGTGATTTAACAATTATTCCAAAAATGGAATTAAGGAATAATAAATAAATAGTGATTTATTTAATTATTCCTAGGTGATTGAGTTAAATGTGACAAGCAATAATTATCGAATAATGATTTAATAATTATTCCTAGAGAAAATTAAATAAATAATGATTTATTAAATTATTATAATGGAGTTGTTTAACTTTAATCAAAAATAATTTAATAAAAATGGTTTACTAAATTATTTCCTATAGTGAAAATGATTTTACTATGGAAAAATTAAACTTACATGGTGTGCTTTGATCCACCGAGTTAGAAAAGGCTAGGTGATAATTTTTTGGTGATAACATATTCTCCCCCAACATTTGAATGTTAAGAGAAAATCGTATGACCAAAATACGTTGTAAGTTACACTTCCACTAGACACGAAAGGGTAGCTAGAGAGAGAGAGAGAGACAACTGAAGCAATGCAAGGAAGCAAAAAAATGGAGGGGGTGAGACATACTAAACTTATCTAAGTCTCCTTTTATTTTGGAGTATGTTAGCTCCCTGTAATTTGCAAGATTGGCAAAGTCAAACTATAGAGAGAACATTGTTTCAACCACTTTGAGATTCTAGGATCTAGCCCTCCTAAATCCGGAGAGGGATCTCTCCAATAAAGTGCAAGGATTGATTTATCTTTTAAAGATTTTGGGTATGATATTAGGCTATTTATTAAGAGGAAGGGTTTTGTTTGTTTTTGGATGGTTGAGCATGATTATTATTTGGGTGGAAAGTCCCAAATGGAAAGAGTTTCAAAGGTGTGAAGTTGCAAGCAATCAGAACAAGCTTAGGCTAAAAGATAGATATAACGCTGGTCTTTAGTCCATTGAGCTATGGATTCATAATAGGGTTTAATTGAAACAACAAGGTTCAATAGTGGTCCATGGGGCAAGTCATCTATGTCTAAGGATCTCTTTAAAGTTGATTTTATGGGATGAAATGATACAACAAGAAAGGGGAATTAAACAAATGAAGAAAAAAGAGCAGCCTAAGATCAAGTAAGTACTTTGAAACTATCCTTCTTTCGGCATACACTTAAGATAGACATAAAATTAATCTAAGATCTAGTAAGTACTTCGAAACTAACCATCATTTGATGCACTTTCAATAGAAAAACATTTAAACACAAAGGGAAACTTTAAAAGCAACTGTTGGAGAAGAAACTAGAGGACATGGCTCACCATATGCTTCCCTAGCTCTGCTTTACTTAGTAAACTTTCAAGACAAACATATAAGATAATGAAGAATATTCTAAGATCAGGTAAGGACTTTCAACAAGCTTGCTCTCAACACATTCTTAGGGAAAATTTTAGATAGTTTTTGGGGATAAAAATAAAGGACAAGGCTCACCATCACTTCCTTAGTTCATCTCTACTTAACATAAACTGAAAATTAACATTCAAGAATAATTTTTAAATTAAACAGTAGGACGAGGGAACGCCAGCATTCCTAACTGCTCAACTGTATTGAATCATTCTTAAATAAACTGTAGAAATTTGCTGAATAAATCACTTATTCAATGGAGATTAACATGATCACACATCAATTTCGAATTGCATGCATAACACATAATCTCTTCTACAATTAATTGTCACATGCGGAAAGAATAGAAGCGATCGCACATCAAATCATCACACGCATTAACACAGTATGTATGGGGAAAGCTTATAGCTGAAAACCCCTCAGCTATTCTGTATATTAGATGGAGAGAACATGCAGCAAATACATAGTACAAACTCCTCACAAGTATTCAGTACTATCTCCCAAAGCTACACAAAAACTAGCTTGGTTTTGAACAAGTCACAGGTTCAAAACACACCCACTAATTATCTGCCTCTATTGCGCAATCAAGGCTGGTCTAAATAGAGATCTAGGTTCAAATATCACTGGCTCCAACTGCGCAATTTTCATTGGTAATTTCCTCCAAGTGTGGTGCAAATCTCATGCACAACTGATGTCGCAACTGATAGCTAACTCAACCCTTTCATCTACCTCTTTCACTTGTCGCCACTGAACTGTCCATGCACTGAGTTAAAATGATGTGTTATTTAGTTGAATAATGAGTTAATAACTTGTGAATTAAATAATATTTAATTCACACAACTCATCTCTAGTGTATTAGCCAGTTAAACTAAATACAACTAGTTCAACTAGTTAACCAGAACACCACCTCCATTAACTGTCGCATCAACTCCACCGAACTCCGCCACTTGAGCTCTAACTGAAGTCATCCATGCATTAGCTCACCTAAATCATAGGAAAAGCGTAAATCCTTCTGGCAGCTGCATGCCCCACCTCCGGGGGTCAAACTGAAGTGCTCCAAGAGAGTAAACTGAAGTTTAGAGTCCAAATATTATTAAGGGTAAATAATATTTGACTTCCCTATTTTTAGGATAGGCAGTTTAAAAATAGACTTCGACCTATAGGTCCAAAAAATAGATGTCCATCTATTTTTACCAACATGACCAATACTCCAAGAATAACATACTGCAATCCCTGGACCATGCTCCATATGTCTAAAAATAGACATAGTCTAAAAATAGATTTTTCGACCAAAATCACATGTGTGGTCCCCACCTAGTTTAGGTGATCACTTTCCAACTAGGATCAGGAAAGATGTTTCAGGAGGCCTCCTTCATTGTTTCTTGTTGCCATTTTCAACACTCCCTCTCAACAAGAAAGGACTGTCTTTGCATGCGACATGCAACTCCATGCATTCGCCCTGCAACCTTCACAAGCGCCATGCAACTCCATGCATCTGCTCTGCAACTCCTCTGAAACTGAATAGGCTTCAAACAACTCAATCAGTCTTGATGCATCTAGCATCTATCATCAAAGTCTTCGACTTCTGCTTGGCCAACTGCACATGTCATCAGGAACCACTGCGCTGTTGACTCTTTGCACCCATGCACTCTTGCACTTGCTGTCAACTCTGATCCGCGCTCCAGTATCCGACACTGTCACTTTGATATGCCTGCATCACTTCCAACTGATCTTGATACTGCTACGCTGTGGGCACCTCGTAGCCAGGTTCAACCCATGAGATCCACACCATCTCATGAATCTGCCCAGAAATCTCCTTATGGGATTAATCATGCATGTCGCCCCACCTTACACCTGGTGGTATAGCTGCATGCACTCCCTCTGCCCGTCTGGCACGAAATTTCTCTGCATGAGTGGTCTCTCCCACTCCATGATCCTCTTGTGGCTGCTCCACATCCCGAGGTTCACTATCACCTGCATGCAAAACCCGCTCCCTCTCAAGCTTCAATTGCATGTCTTCCTCCCGCTTCCCAACAGTAGGAAGCTCCGTAGACATCCCATCTACTTCAAGTCTGTAGAGATTCTTTTCTCGAATCCCAACCTTCTTGACTTGTCCCGTTGCCTTGTGCCGAAGGAAAACTTTCCCTTCTCTAAAGACAACTTCATACCCTTTATCCTCTAACATTGCGACTGAGATCAAATTCTTTGTTAGACTTGGTACATGCAATACATCTTGTAAAAGAATGAGTTTACCTGACTCCCTCTGAAAGGTTATGGTACCAATGCCGGTCGCATTGTATCGTCCACCATCGCCCAACTCAACATGCATCTGGAGACCTTTCTCCACCAAGTCACTGAAAATATTTGCATCTCCCGTCATGTGAAAGGAGGCACCACTATCAATATACCACCCCGATCCCAATGCACTAGACAAAATGCATGCGATCAATGAGAAGTCCAGCTCAAATTTCGAGGCAAGAGCCTCACCAACTGCAGTTCCAGCAGCCTGCTTGTTCTTCTTCTTCTTTGGGAAATTTGTGGCGTAATGTCCATGATCGTGACAGTGAAAACACTTCACTTTGGACATGTCACGCTCTTTACCATCCGCACCGGATTGAGAAGCCGTCTCCTTGCCCTTCCCCTTCCTTGCTTTGGCATCCAAAGTGCAGTCTTCTTCATCAGATACCTTTGATGAAGATTCGTCCCTGGTAGTCCTCCTGACCTCCTCTTGCATGAGATCCAACCACAGTCGCTCCCATCCCGGAAAATTCTCCCGACCATTGACACTATCATGATAGGAATGCCAAGCCTTTGGAAGACCAAGGAGAGCTAGGTCCACCATATCCTCATCTTTGACAGTCACCCCCACACTTCCCAGCTCATCTCTGCACTGAGTGAACTTCGTGAGGTATTTTGCGATGTTGTCGCCTTTCTCCATCTTGATGTTCCTTAGTCTATCTTTGAGCGCCAGCTTCCTTTGGTCACTCTTGCTTTGGTATAGATCCGTCAAAGCTTTCCACATCAAATATGGAGAAGCCTTTCCATGCAGGCTGGATACAATGTGATCCTTTACGCCCTCCAACAAGATCCTTCGACACTTTGCTTGTTTCTTTCGCCATGCTTCGACTTCAGCAGGATCATTAGAAGTAGGATTTGGAATCTCTTTCTCCACGAATTCCAACAGCCCATTATCATCTAATATAGCCTCCATGCATTCCTTCCATGCAACATAATTCGAACTGCCTTCCAAGGCATATTCTAGTCGCAACCCGATGAAAGACATTTTCGCCGCGGCACCAAGAACACAAATCTGCAAATTCGAATTTCACCACCAGCTGATAACTCAATCGCTTCCGATCTACACTTGAGAACAAATTATTTCCAAATCAGAGATTGACTGCATGGGCTTTTACTAGACCTTTCACTTTTCGAAGAAAGATGAATCCGAAGGCTATCTGGCCCGTATGCAGGCTCTGTCCGAGGAAATAAGTTTGCAATCACCGTAATAAATCTCGACAATTAATATAGCTCTGATACCATGTAGAAATTTGCTGAATAAATCACTTATTCAATGGAGATTAACCTGATCACACATCAATTTCGAATTGCATGCATAACACATAATCTCTTCTACAATTAATTGTCACATGCGGAAAGAATAGAAGTGATAGCACATCAAATCATCACACACATTAACACAGTATGTATGGGGAAAGCTTATAGCTGAAAACCCCTCAGCTATTCTGTATATTAGATGGAGAGAACATGCAGCAAATACATAGTACAAACTCCTCACAAGTATTCAGTACTATCTCCCAAAGCTACACAAAAACTAGCTTGGTTTTCAACAAGTCACAGGTTCAAAACACACCCACTAATTCTCTACCTCTATTGCACAATCAAGGCTGGTCTAAATAGAGATCCAGGTTCAAATATCACTGGCTCCAACTGCGCAATTGTCATTGGTAATTTCCTCCAAGTGTTGTGCAAATCTCATGCACAACTGATGTCGCAACTGATAGCTAACTCAACCCTTTCATCTACCTCTTTCACTTGTCGCCACTGAACTGTCCATGCAGTGAGTTAAACTGATGTGTTCTTTAGTTGAATAATGAGTTAATAATTAGTGAATTAAATAATATTTAATTCACACAACTCATCTCTAGTGTATTAGCCAGTTAAACTAAATACAACTAGTTCAACTAGTTAACCAGAACACCATCTCCATCAACTGTCGCATCAACTCCACCAAACTCCGCCACTTGAGCTCTAACTGAAGTCAACCATGCATTAGCTCACCTAACTCATAGGAAAAGCGTAAATCCTTCTGGCAGCTGCATGCCCCACCTCCGAGGGTCAAACTGAAGTGCTCCAAGAGAGTAAACTGAAGTTTAGAGTCCAAATATTATTAAGGGTAAATAATATTTGACTTCCCTATTTTTAGGATAGGCAGTCTAAAAATAGACTTCGACCTATCGACCTATAGGTCACAAAAATAGAGTCCCATATATTTTTACCAACATGACCAATACTCCAAGAATAACATACTACAATCCCTGGACCATGCTCCATATGTCTAAAAATAGATTTTTCGACAAAAATCACATGTGTGGTCCCCACATAGTTTAGGTGATCACTTTCCAACTAGGATCAGGAAAGATGTTTCAGGAGGCCTCCTTCACTGTTTCTTGTTGCCATTTTCAACATAAACAATTTAGAAGAAAAAATTGAGATAAAGCTTATCAGTCAGAGAAGGGTATTGATAAACAGTAAATCCTAACTCTATGCTTACTGTTATTTATCAGAGAAGATGGACAGAGCGAAAATAGAAATAAAATAACAATTTAAAATAAGAAAAAACATCACCGTTGACATAGACCAGGATCCCATAAATCAGCTTGTATTGATGCTTCAAACTAGTTACAATCTTCAAGTCCAATGTTTCAGTTCAGCAATCATCTTCACTTCTCAGCCTAACTTATGTGACTACGAATAGAGCTTCAAGAGCCTTTGAACACTATTTACAAGTAGAAGTTTCGAGCACAAGTATATTTCAAAGTTCTGCAACCAACATTGTTTCATCTCCTACAGAAGTATTTATAGAAGAAATGAGGAGGTGGGATGGGATAAAAGATCTCCCAGGTTCAATTAATACAGATTTAATGCTTCTCGGCCTTTAAGGGGCTCAATGGAGAAGTTTACAAATATTTCCTCTGTATTAATTTTTTTACATTAAGTATTAAGCTTGCTGGAAGCTTCTGTTGACTTCAACGCTCTGTGTCATGTTGTAATAACTCTGCTGATATTTTTGCAATAAATATTTTGGCTTGAATTAACTGTTGGGCTGTCGTGAGGAAAATATCCTCTGTTCTGGTCATTACTCGGCTTCTGTTGAATGTTGTGAAGCTATAGGTGGCATTAGGTAGCTGAGAGGAATCAATTAGCCTCTGATGTGGTAGTGGAGGCTTTTTGGGTCTGATAGATATTTTCGATTTTCTTTAAACATGGTTTAATTTTGAGGATTAGGCTTTTGATTTTCGATCTTAGCCGTAATCCACAAAAACTGTGAGAACAATCTTCAATGTTTAGTTCTACTATGATTAGGTCTTCAACACTCATACTCTTTTAAACTTTATTGTGTCTTGTTGATGTGCAGGTGTACAAAGTGTTCATATGGCATCAACGCCCATAATACACTGATGAAACGTGGCTTCGAACCTTGTAGATGGCTTTTATTTTATGAGGAAAGGCATGGGGGATATTCATCCCCTGCCTTTGGTTTTCCTTTAATATAATGGAAAAAACCTTTGAAACCTGCAAAACAAACACAAATGTTATAAAATCCTGCGTATTTGGGTAAAACAGCTTCAGAGGTTGTGGCTAAGAGCATGGCCATTGGATGATAGCATCCAACGGTGGAGATTGCGTGTTGAGGGTCAAAAGAGACGCTTGGATGAATGGTGCAGAGGATTAAGTCCGGGCCGCAGATCTATTTAGATCGACAGTCTTAGATCAATCAAGGAAATACAATGTGAGAGGGTCACATTTCGTAAAAATAGAAGATAAACAAAGGAAATAAGGGAAAATTCCTTTGGCGGAGGTAAAATGCACAAGGAAGAAAATTGGGGTTTCTGGATGATTGTGGGCCATCAGATCAGATTGGACCCCGAGATCAATGGCGGAGATTTCTCGTTGAAAGCCCTCAGTGAAGGTGGAGGGTGATAGTGTAATGGCTAGATTATATTTGAGCCGTTGATCTGCAGAGATCAACGGCGGGAAGCAAACGCGATGAAATGCTATGGAAAGGGGGAAAATGGTTTTAGAGGAGAAAACCACAGGTTTCACGCAGCGAAAAGGCAGGTAGGCGGTTTCAACTTTTCGAATGCGATATGCGTTCTTGCCCGACACATGGAATTTCAATACCGCATAGATTGCGTGATTTTGAAGGATTAACAAACGTGATGAAAGTTACGCGAAAACGCGCATCAACCATTATATCTGGGGCCTCAGATCGGACGGTGGGGTGTGAGCGCAATATAGATAAGATGCGCGGGTGATAACAGGTGGGGAAGAGGGAAGGCGACTTCAATCTAAACCATTGGATCAAAAAATGAATGGCAGAGAACAAATCTGGGGCATAAAGAAATAAAATATGAGGCAGAGGAAGGGTTAATATGGGCCGTTGATTTGCAGAGATCAACGACTGAGATTGGCCGAAAAAATATTACACAGCAGGGTATATGATTTTTAACCAAAGTCGGTAGGAAAGATCTAAACCGTCCGATCTGGACACATGGACGGCCCAGATGCAATCGGAGCTTTGCGATCGGCAGGGGCAAAGGTTAGGCGAGTGCCGAAGCGATTAAATGTGGGTCGTCGATCTGTAGATCAGATCGACGATGGAGGATGAATCGGAGGAGGCAAATCGGAGGTGGCGAATAAAATAACTGCACCAATGGGAATCTCCGATGCGAGATAGTGCGGGCCATTGATTGGTCCAAGATCGACGGCAAAGAAGGGCTCCGAACAATGAACGGCGGGCCACGTTATAACATAAAAGATCAAAAATTTATCGAAATACAAAGGATTTTCGGCTTCGGGCGGGTTATATATAAGTCTTGGCGCTTGATTGCGAGGCCTTAGGATATATGAGGATGATAAAGGGATCGGGGTTCAAGCATATAAAGGGCCAATCTCATCAGAACAATGGTGTGGGCCTTTGCAATCTACCCTTTTGAAAATCTCCGATGCGAGATCTTGTTGACCGTTTGATCGGGAAAAGATCAATGGTTCCTTTTCATTAAAAACATGAACAGGTGGGTTTTAATATAAACATAGGAAAAAATGGGTTTTTGCGAATATACAAAGGAAAAATATGATTAGACAGGGTTCATTCATAAGTTTAAGCACCCGATTGCAAGCCTTAGGTTTTGTGAAACAGAAAAGGTTTCGGGGGTTAAATACAAAGGGCAAATCGCATCGGAGGTCTTAATAAAACAAATATACTTGCGCGCTCTGATTTGTTCCGATGCAATAATCACCCGATGGGTATAGTGCCTGGTTATAGGGCGTGGGCATGTGGTGGGGAAGTAGTTAGGACCTATCCCAAAGGGGCTTAAGCCCATAGTTAAAAAACTTATTTTTTATGAATTTTTTCAAGGTTTTTGATGGATTTAGGGGTTTTGGTAAGGTTCAGAAGTGAGTTTCAAACCTTATAAAAGGGAAATTAATGAAGGGAAGAAGGGAACACATGAAAAATAGAGGAATTTCATGGGGAATAAAGGGGTAAAAAATGGAGGTTAATTTGAAGTGAAAGGAGGGGAAAAATGGGATTTATGCAGCAGTCTCTTCTTTATGAAAATAACATATTTTCAGCATTTTGAAAGGGAAACAACAGTGAAGGTTAAACATAGGGCATGATGTCTTCATAAGGCTTCAAGAGATAACAATTTTTTGCAATAAAACTTGTTTCTTGAAGGCTTCAAAAAATGATTTAGCCACCATTTTATATGACAAATTTTATAGGTGGCTAACAGTTGCTCCACATGGGGATGGTGCCTTCTTGAAGGCATCAAGAACTTCAGACTTGCATTCTTTGGGGGGTTGATCAGTGCCTCAGCCATTGGTCTACAACTTTATTTACTTGGATGATATTTTTCTATTTTGAAAATGTTAACAGCAATGAAAAATAATGGATCTTCATCAACACAAGCTTTCTACCTACCCAATCCTACTGATCTAACATTTTTTCTTCTTTCAGAGTGCACTTGGATTGGCAGACTCTTTTACAAACATTTTATTTTTTTTAAAGCAAAAAACTAATCTAATTCTACTCCTTATTTCTCCATGAACTCAAATTAAACAATTAAGTTCATATGCTTCTCTACCTGATCTACTAATGTGTTAGGATTAAACAGTCTAACAGATTTTTATTCACTAATTTTTAAAACAAAAATTTAAAATCCTACAATTCAAGATTGAATAGTCTGACTTGTTGCTAATCTATGGCATAAAAGACAAGCTGCACATAGATATTATTTTACAGAAAATTAAATCCAAATGGAAGGCTTAAGATCTAAAATTTCTAAGCACGGCCTTCTCTTTTCTACAGCTCTATCTTGGAGTTTATTCGAGCTATTTTTCCTTGTTATCTGGTTCATATTTTGAGCTAATTAGAACCAGTTTACCTCTGTCTATGACTTCAAAAATTTAAACAGTTCAGAGGCATTCTTCTCTTGAATTTTAGGTTCAGATTTTGACCTTGTTTGAACCTTTAATTTATAGCCTAATCTACCTAACTGATAAGCCAAGATTAAGCTGTTTGGAAAATTGAATTCACTAAACTATCAGTAGTCAATTTAAAGCTAATTAGTCATGATTAGGCTGTATGACTAATTAGAAGTGTGTTTTTTAGGAGTGGCATTTGAGCTTGCACACTTTTAGACTTTGTTTCTCTTTTTTGGTATGGGGCTATACCTTTATTGTTTTTACAATCTGCCCTCTTTTCTTTCTTCTATTGTTTTTGTATTTTTGTTTTTCTAACTTTGAATGCAATGATGGATGGAATATTTATAATGAGAAAAAAAAAACAAAAAGGCTTCAAACATGACACAGATCAAGAGAAGTAATACTTGAGCATCCTTCCATTGATAGGACCCCCAAACAGTTCAGCTCCATTCAACTCCTACAATAAATAAGAATTATTACCAGCAGCTGAATGTATGAGATAAGGGCCAAGCCATAAGTTGTCAAATTTTCCGTGCTTGCCCTTATCTTCTCTCCTTGAATCCCACTTTAACACTTTTTCCCCAACATTGAAATTGCTGGCCTTTGTTCTTCAATCAAAAGGCTTTTTGATGATGTCTTGATTTTGCAATTCTTTGTTGTAAACCTCCAGAGCCCTCCTCTCTAGTTTGCTGAAGGTGAATATTTTGATTTATCCTTCCGATCATTTCATTGTCTTCAGACTGAACCTCTTGAATCAACTTCATAATTGGTACACCAAGGCTGGTTGGAAAAATTGCATCTGTACCATACACAAGCTGGTAGGGTGACATGCCAATAGATTTCTTCAATGTCAATCTGTCAGCCCATAGTGCATGCACAAGCTTTGTGTGCAAAGACTTCTGGTTGTCCTCCAGCAACTTCTTGATTATGTTCACCAAACTCTTGTTTGAGGATTTTGATAGCCCATTACCTTGAGGGTAATAAGTAGTAGAATGACTCAATGTAATATGATATTTGTGACAGAATTAAACCATATTCTTAGATCCAAATGCTGCTACATTATCAGTGATGATCTTCCTAGTACAACCAAATCTAGAGAGAATCTGGGTCTCAATGAAATTTATGATATCTGAGTCATTGGCTTGCCTAGAAGGGATGGCTTCTATCCATTTAGTGAAGTAGTCTGTGGCAGTGAGAATCCATCTATGCTGGGAAGATGATGGTGGATAGATTTCTACTATGAATTCAAGTCCCCACTATTGAAAAGGAGCTTCAACAGTGATTGGATGCAGAGGTAAGGGTAGCAACTTTCTTTTTCCTTCAAAAAGTTTTCACTTATGACAGGAAATTATCATCTTGTGTACATCAAGAAAAAGAGTGGGCCAATAGTAACCAGCCCTTAGGATTTTGTTGGCTATTGTCTTCCAGTAGAGGTGGCCTCCACATTCTCCTTCATAGAATTCGTGCTTAACCTTCTCTGCATCATACTCAGGAAAAAATTTAAGCAATATCCCACTTGCATTTTTCCAATAAAGACATTTATCTATAATGCAATAGTTTACATCTTTTAACTTCAAAAACCTTGCCTTTGTTTTTGATAAACCAGGAGGTGTATTCAATTTAAGCAAAACATATAGAATATCAACATACCAAGAGGAATTCATAAAATTATATTCAATAATGGGAGTTGAGAATTCCTCTTGTTCATCTAAATCATTTATCATATTAATATCAAGAACTTCAAAATTCGATTCAGCCATTAATCTAGCTAGACCTTGGCCTTTGATGAGTTTAGTGGGCTTGATCTCTAAATCATATTCGAGTATAAGAACTATCCACTTACCTCTCTTACCATCTAGGTCCTGTGTTAGAATATCTTTCACAACTGAATTCGGGACTAAGGCAATGATGTGTGAGTGAAGGATGTAAACTTTGAAGTCTTTTAAAGCTTTGACTAAAGAAAAAGCTTGCTTTTCCATAATGTTGTACTTCAGGGGCGCATCTCTCAAAGCCTTGCTAAAGAATGCAATAGGCTGCTCTTGTCCTTGTGGATTTTTCTGTAAAATTACAACATTTATTGTATGTTCTGATGCAAACGAGAAAATATAAAAATCTTTTGAAAAATCAGGACTTATTAGGACTGGTTTTTTGGTTAACACTTGTTTCACCAGCTCAAAGGACTTCTTTACTTCCAAGGTCCATTTTACCCCTTGCTCCTTCTTCAGCATATTTGTTATATTCCTAAGGAGCTCAGCCAAGTTGGGTATGAACCTTCTCAAAAAATTAATCTTTCCAATGAAAGATTGGAGTTCCTTGATGTTTCGAGGATGAGAGATTTGCAATATGGTCTCAATCCTCTTTGGGTCTATCTTAATACCCTCTTCTGAAATAATGTGCCCAATAATTTTACCTTCTTGGAGACCGAATAGTGTTTTCTTTGGGTTTAGAGATATCCCAAACTTTCTGCATTTCTTTAATACTTTTCTCAAGTGTTCTAAGTGCTCTTCATCTGTCTTGGAAAAAACAGTAACATCATCAAGGTAAATAATGATGAAGTAGCCTAATTCTTCCGAGAATGCTATGTCCATGGCTCTTTGGAAGGTTACACCAGCATTCATTAGACAAAAATTCATTTTCACATACATGAAAGTGCCCTAAGGTGTAGTAAACGTTGTCTTTAGTTGATCATCGGGGTGGACTAAAATCTGATTGTAACCTGAATAGCCATCAAGCAAAGAAATTCTTTTCGAACCAACTACCCTTTGTAAAATATGGTCCATCTTGGGTAAAGGGTAGTTGTCCTTGAGTGAAGCTTTGTTTAAATCTCTAAAGTCTATACAAAGCCTAATCTCTCCTGTTTTCTTCCTAACTGACACCGGAATAAACACCCACTCAAAATATCTAATAGGGAAAATCATACCAGCTTCATAAATTTTCTTGATCTCCTTCTCTACCAAAGGTAACTGAATAGGGTTTATTCTGTGTAGCTTTTGTTTGAATGGTTTTTGTTTTTCCTTGAGAGGGATTTTGTGCTAAATTATTTCAGTGTCATAGGATTTCAGATTCTCATAACTCCATGCAAAAACATCAGAAAATTCTTTAAACAACTCTATGTATTTGAGTTTAATGTGAGCTGGTAAAGTCTTAGATAGTTTAATCATCATTGGTTTCTGTTCACTTCCTATATTACACTCTTCAACTTCAGTTTCCACAGGCTCCAGTTTCGGTTTCTTGGCCACATCATTGAAATCAAACAACTCTTCTAAAGGGGCCAGACCCTTTGGCAAACTTTGATCTTTAGACTGCAGATTTTCTAAGTCTTCTGTTTCTAATTCTGCAATCATTTCTATTTTGTTTTTAAGTTTTCTAGAAAAAATATTTACCTCAACAAGCTCAAGAGATGGTTCTTCTTCACCAAGGAAATTTTCTTCACTAGGGCAGTCTGTTTCATAGTCTGAATCCGAACTTGGTAGTTCGAATTCATTTCTGAACTGCATGAAGTCTTCTATTTTTTTGTCTCCATCAAAAAATTGTCAATACTTCTCGTTATCAGGAATGGCCGGTCTGAATTTAATCTTATTTGTGCATTCTTTGGTTTCATATGGCATTAAACATGTTCTAGCAGCAAAGGCCAAACTGTGGGCCATGTTATTCTTTCTTCTTGGGACAAAAATCAATTGGGATTCCTCAAAAAATTTTAATAAATCCACGACATCGTTTCGATAGGCCCTAAGTCTGGGGTGATTAGCGTTGTATTCCCCGTTGACCTGCCTAATGATTAATTCTGAATCACCATGCACTTTAATTCTTTTGGCTCCTAATGTTTTCAACAAATGTAATCTAAAAGAAGGGATTCATATTCCGCTATGTTATTCGAACACTGAAAGTTTAATCTACAGGAAAGGATTTCTGTGTGGTTGTTCTCAATGTTGTGTATCCAGACCCCTGCACTAGCATTGCTCCTAATGCAAGACCCGTCAAATTTCATACTCCAAAGAGGACTAGTCCCGGGTTCATTCATTTGGTTACTATCCCCTTCAACAAACGTGCTATCGGATTGTTCTTGAATGTTAGCACTCAGTCGAACTTGTTTTAATTCCTCAGATTTTTTACTGTGTTGAGGAATTTCCTCTTGACTGTCAAGGTTTAAAAGAAAAGGATGCATGACTTGTAGCTCAAGACTTGTGTGTTGTTTGTTGTAGTTTACGGGTTCAAAAAACTATTTTGACACTTCTATGGGGCCTACCTCCTCTTTTCTATCGGCCATTAATTCAGTTAAAGTGACTTTTTCACTAAATGTTTCATCGTTAAACATGATAAAATAATCAAGGCCCATATTTACAGAATACATAGGAGAGTTTTGTGGTCTGTCTTGGCTAGTAACCATGTACTACATATGGGACTCCCTGTAAAGTCTTCTAGTCTAATTGAAAACAGGGATGGTCGCATATGTCATGTCCATTTGCATAGTCCCTTGTAACTTAGCTCCCCAAGATTGAGATAACAACATTCCATACTTTGGGGGAACATCAACCACAACGATATCCATGACTAAGAATTTGGCTGGAATCTGTGTTAAGTTGACACAGAGGTCTTTGATTAATCCTAAACATTTTACTCAGCTTGAGTCAAAGGAGTAAAGGTCTTTGTAAGGTCTAGTTATTTCAAGGCATACGCTCTCCATTACAGCTTTGGGCATTAAATTGTGAGAGGCCCCGGAATCGTGCATAGCGTTATGAAAAATCTTGTCATGAACGTTTAAACTAATGTAAAAAGGAGGAACAGGTCCCTCTTGATATCTACCTTCAATTTTAGGACCAAAAATGAGCTCTGGCTGGTCATCGTTAAGATTGACTGTGTCATTATTTTCCTCTATGTTTAAAGCCTTGCAAATTTGGGTCCTATATACATTTTGGGAAGCCAACTCAGTAAGGGGAACAAAGATTTTAATTCTGGAAATTTCCTGCTCCAAGCTAAAGGGATCTGACTCTTTGAAGTGTTTGTCTCAGCCTTATTAACTGCCACCCTATCAACAAAGTCAGTTTGTTGATTTGCTTTATTTACATTTGACAAAATTGTTTTAACAGGAGTACTATCTGAAGTACTAGTAGTACTAAGGTCTGCACTCTGTTTTTTAGTAATTTGAGTGCCTTTTTCTTTACCTTTATCAGAATTCGCAGCCACTATTTTTTCCTTTTGTTTTACGATTTTGGGTTTATTTACAGTGCTTTTTTGTGAATATTTTTCAGAGGTTTTGTTGTTGGGATTTTGTTGATTTCTTTTACTCCTGAGGTCATATTCCTTTTGAGGCTCTATGATAACATTTTCCATGTCTTGATAATAACTTTCATCATCACCTCTTTTATCATCATAGGGTTTATACAGACCTCCTTTTCTATCATAATGAACTTCAAAGTCATCATTATCTACTCCCGGCATATTTAGATCATCTTCCTCTATTTGATCTATCATGTCTTCAACCTAACTTACGTATTTTTGATGAAAAGGAGGGGTGATCTGTTGATCATCCTCCCTTGGTCTATTTTGAGGTTGATTTCTTCTAAACCTCTGATTTTGGTTCTGCTTTCTATTTTGAGGAGCAGTTTGATTCTGACTAGCTTGTGCTCTCTCAAGTATGCTCATCTTCTTCATCATCTCTTCCATCATTCTTTCCATCTTTGAGCTAGATGTGGAAGGTGTGGATTCCTCTTTGAAGGACACTCTCTTCTCATTTTTCATTCTTACTCTTTTCTCCATTAAGTTAACTTCCACAGTAAGAGCCTATTTTTTCATATCTTCAAGGGTTAGAGGATCTCTTTCTCTTAGCTGATAGGCCATTTCAGGGTCAAACCCTTTAGGGAAATTTTTTAAAGCTGAGCCTTGTGGAGGTTTTAGGTCCAGGGGAAGGGCATTATATACACTGCTAAGCCTAGTGAAATAGGCTTGTACACTTTCCCCTGAGTTTCTTTGGAGATTCTTGTAATCAAAAAGTATTTGAAGAGGGTTTTTCCTTACTTCCCATTTGTTTAAGAATGTCTGATGGAAGGCTTGGAGATCATTGATGCTATCAGGGGTTAAGGCTTTGAACCATTTCCTTACTTCTCCCCCTAAACTCTGAGAAAATAATCTAAGTTTGACAGATTCATCATCAATTTCATTTCTGTCAAATTAGTAATTCATCTTATCCACATGTTGTGAAGTAGTAATAGTATTACTGGCATCATACAATGGTATTTTGGACTGATAGTCCTGTGGAACATTGACTAAGGGAAAAGGAAGGACTAAGGGAGCATACCATGCTGCCATGATATGTGGTGGGGGTGGATTTACAAGAGGTGGATTAACAAGAGGGAAAGTGGGCTGGAGTGGAGTGGTTTGGATAGTGCATGTATGAGGAACAGATGTGGATGGACCAGCAAGAGTTTGTTAAGCAGATCTAGGATGGGAGAAACCAAAATTATGTAGGAAATGTAAATCTGGTGGTGTAGTTTCTCTGCTACTAGGATAATCACTTCTGTCTTGGGATGAAAGTGGAGATTCAAATTCTATCTGAATTATATCATCAAGTGACCTAGTTCTAAATGGATTTCTTAAGTCAACTTGTGATTGGTGTAGAGTTGTAAGGTTTTCAGGAGCTGAATTAGCTCTTAAGGGTGATCTGAAAACAATTGAAAAGTTAACCTCAAGAGACTTCCTAAGGATTCTTTCAGGGTTCTCAACTATCTCAAGTGGGTTTGGGTCAAGAAAGGCTTTAGTATAAATCTTTCTAGGAGCCACTATGCTGTGTTTTTCAGACCCAACTAAACAAGAAAATTTTAACCAGATATGACAATCTTTAAGAGGCTAACTGATCTTTTAAATAAGAAAACTTTAACCCTAAATCCTTATAACTGAGTTTATGTGATGTTATAATGATAATGGGTCTTCCTAGTGGAGTCTTAAGGTATGTTTTAGGATTGTGGAGTCACTAAGTGGATTTTTTTAGCTCTTTTGGAGGTAAAAGGTTTTATGGTCCACCACCATGTTTATTGAATAAAAATCTGAAATATTTTTGGGTTTTCTGAGTTATTTTCAGTCCTATGGGTTCTAAAAGTATCCTAAATCTGTTTCAACACTTAGCTACGGCGATGAGACAAAGATGGTCTGCTCTATGGCTAAGCTAGCTGATCCTTCAAGGTTTGATAAGGTCTTATGAGAATCCTAAGGTTTCCTTAGTTTTTCACTGATTCAAACAATTTTTATCATGATTATCGTTAGCTTGGTAGTGCTTGAAGAGGGCTTCTTTTACTCACTGCACAATGTTCTTGAATAAAATGTGATGCAGGAGCATTAGGCTCAATAGTTTCTTTGTACATAAGTAGACATAGGGGGTCCCATGTTCCTTGAATTTCTTGTAAATATTAATATTTTGAATACTTCGTAGAATATTTTAATTGTTCTCAAGTCATTTTGAGAGCATGCTAATTGGTTGAGATAGGAATACGAAGAGTCATTTTAGAATTAATTTAGTTAGCGAGTCTAGATTCAGGAAGTAGAATACCAAGAGTTTCTGGACTATTTGTATAAATGTAACCCTGAAGAGGTTAGATGAGGGCCCCGAGAGAGAGAAGGGAGAGAGAGAGCTGGAGAGAGGTAGAGAACCCCTTCAGCAACAGAATAGGAGAATAATGGCCACCGAATTGAATATCTGGCCTGTCATGAAATTGTAAGAATTGTTGAGATTTATCACCTGTATATGTATGTATATGTATATACCTGTTTATGAAGAATTGTTTATAAATCCCGTGTGTGATTTAATGTCTTCTTAGTCGAATTGTATGAGGAAATTATCTCAGTGTAACGGTGCATTTGTTGGTTAACTCTGTGTGGGAATACCTTGCGTGTTTATGCGGTTGCTGGTTATTCTCTGTAATTATGTATAGTATGAGTCTCGACGTATGAAGTGAAACCCTGTTGAGAAATCATGGTGGGATTTTAACTCTGGTTAACGAGTACTGTGTGTCATGGAAGAAAGTGGCTCTCTTGTCAATAGGTGCCTTGATTATATGTGTGTGTTCGCGATGAGAGTAATTGAATCTGTAGCAATTAAGAATCTGGTGTTTGATCATGTCCGATTGAAGTTATCGTGGAAGAGTGATTAATTGTCCAAGGAGCACTGTGAAACATAGCCGCAAGGGTTATGTATGGGCGAACTCTGCGTCGGATTAAATACATGAAAATAATCTTTTATATAGAACGGGCTGAACTAGAAGCGGAAGTTGAGCGGAACCTAGAGCGGAGAAGTGGAACCATGACCCGATGAACAGTAACAGTGGTTTGGAGCGAACGGTGGGTTTCATCGCACCACCTTTCGTCGACAAGTAGTATTCCCGAATTCGCAACGATTCCATAGAGCAACTGACACGCGTCCCTGAACAAAACTGGAAAACCACCATTTAACCTGCACCATCGCATGTTAACCTTCGTACCAGGATGCCGAGCGATATTGACGAGGGCCGTTGATCTGGGAAAGGGCCATCGGACGGTGATCGCACGCCGGAATTTCCCAAAGTTTAATAAAATAGCCCGAATCATATCGGCAGATGCACGAGGTTTAATAAAAGGTATGTGTCATATGTTGGTGCAGGCCCAAGCTCTAATAGCCGTTGGATCAATTGAACATAAGAGACGTGATGACAGCCGTCGGATGTGGAATGGCCATCGGCACTGGGGCCCATGCATATGTACGTATTGATCGTTGTTAAGATCCACAGGTGTAATAAGGTATGCCGACCTTAGTTGGACTTTGTTGTAATGTTTCAATGATTGAAGAAGGCAATATATATATATATATATATATATATATATATATATATATATATATATATATATATATATATATATATATATATATATATATATATATATATATACATATATATATGGATATATTATGTATAATGGCTATTGGCGTAATATGGACGTGGTTTAATATATGTACCAGTTGAGGATTATATGAAGATGGATGGTCGGGTTATAGCTATAGAGGAATGTTGAATTAATATCTCAATTCTCTGAATTGAGATATTAAAAATGACCAGACTTATTTGTTTGAGTTGCCAGCATAGAATAAGGGAAGAGTGAGATTGCTCAGATGTGAATTTGATTGGGCATGAAAAATTGAATGAAATTGTGCACACAAATTTGGTAGAAAAGTTGAGCTAAACCTAGACTGTGGAGGAAAATCGGGGCTCAGCTAGAGGCCTCGCTGTCAAGTGGTATCAGAGCTGCAGGAATAGCTCTTTTTGGAAAGGTCCAAGTTTGATGAATGCAAGGAAACCAGACTTATGGAAACTGATAAGATTGCAGCCTATAGAAAGTGATTGCAGAATTGCAGAATCCAATTGGAGGACAAGAATTTTGAAGACAGCTGATTTGGAGAAGGAAGATCAGGCAGCAAGGATACACAGAATCACAGTGAATAGGATTTTCAGAGTGAGTGGAGGACAGGATCATGACCTTGCAGGTAATTGACCTTAATCTGATTTGAATTTGGAGTTGCAGAATTATGGTTGCTGAAAATTGAAGACAGAGTTGATAGTGAAGATAGTGAGCCTAGTATTCAGCTAGAGGCAGGACAATTGCAGTGTTCTCAAGAGAAATAAGCGGTGTTTAACTCTAGTTGAAGGATTGTTTGCGGAAGTCAGAGTGCAGACAATTGAAGACATCTCAACAGAAGTAGATCACAGCTTTGAGAGCAATGATAGAAGAATCCAGTAAGGGATTCTGAGTGCATAAAGAGTGTGGCAGAACCTGAAATAATTCCCAACTGAGGTTGGATGAAAGGAGAAAAGGGGTGTTCTTGAGAAAGTTGTAGAGTGAAGCCTATAGAGCCAAGAAAGTGCTCAGGAGGTTCCAAAGAGAGGGGACCAGTACTTTCCAAAAGACGGAGCTCAGAGAGAAGCTTGGTAAGGTAAGTTGCAGCAAGAGAGCTTGCTGTTGCAGAGGCTTAGTGCAACTTGTAAGTGAAGAACTCCTACATAAGAGAATGGCTACTGAGAGCCATAGAAGAGACTGCAGAGATTGCAGAGGTTCTGAGAGAGACCACAACAACAGAGTGTGTGAAGATGCCAAAGCAGTTGGCATGAGGAAGAGAATCACAGATGAAGAATATTAGAAGGAAATAGCTCAATGAAATGAAGAGAAGGATAGAAGAAATCCAGAGAGTTGGTTGGCTCATGAGGAAGAATGTGAAATGGCAACCATTACAGAAAAGGTTGAGGCAAAAGAAGATTGCCTTGTTGAGAGAAGAACTCAGAGCAGCTGAGTTGAAAGAAGAAATTTCTTCTTGTGAAGCAGAATAGAGCACAGATGAAGAGTGGAGATTTGCAAGAGGTCTTGTAGGATATAGTGAAGACTTGAGGCAGCAAGAATATTGTCTTGCTGAGGAGGAAATCATTGAGGAATTCCTGAGTTATTGGACAAGTCCAGATGATGTGATGGCTTGTGTTCTTGAGTCTGACAAATGTGAAGGGATGAAAGACTCCACAGAGGAAGAATAACCCAAAGTTCTGGAGGCAGGGATGGAATTTGAAGATTCCATGTGCAGACCTATTCAAGAAGAAGTGCTTGAGGGAGCAGCCAAGACTGAAAATTCTTGTGATTTGAAAACTAAAAAGTTGTGTGTGTTTGCAGGTACACCCTTGGAAGATGAACAAGCTTCAGAGTTTGTTGGTGAGAAGGAGAAGAAATTGAATCTGGAATCTATTCAGATCAATGCTTAGATAGTGAGATCTCAGGAAGAGATGAAGACATAAGGGTCACTTAAAGATATCCAGCAGGATGTTGAAGCTGAGAGATAAGGGCCAATAGAGGATTGGTCAAGAATAAGCAGAGGCATAAAAGGTTGCGTAAGGTTTCCGAAGTCTACTCCTATGGAAGTTGTTGAGTTATATAGGAGGTTGGATTCTCAGAGAAGAGAATTGGAAAAGCAGAGGACCTATGCACTAGATGAGTTGTTGGGAAAGCAAGGCAGGAAGATCTTCATGGATGGAGTTCATGGAGCAAATGATGGAAGAAAAATGAGACCAGTTGACAGTCTCATGAAGGATGCAGACCAACATACTGAAGTGCTGACAGAAGATTTGGAAAGAAGTTCTGCACCACATACTGATGTGTTTTTAGAGGAAAACAAGGCATTGAAGCATTGGAACTTTACTGCTGATGATTGATGTGTTAATCATACAGAGAAAGAGGAAGAACAGCAATTGGAAGTTGTCAGAGAGGTGAATAAGAAGGAAACTGTGTTGGCTAAAAACATAATGAAGGATCAGCATCTGGGCATGATGATTGGAGTAAGGGAGATGACTCTGACAGCCGAAGAAAAATATGAGGAAGAAATTCTGAGCCTTGAACCAGACTTAGAAATTCCAGGAGAAGAATTGGTGACCAAGTCATCAATCGAGACCATTGTGTCTCATGGTTTTAACACTGACAGTTTTTTTACGTGTACCGGTGATGCAGAAGACAATTCATCCTTGGAATTTGTCTTGAGAGAAGAAAAATTGTTGCTGAAGGAGGATGAGACAATCATGTCTCATATGCAGGGAATTGTCATTGACAGAAAAGAGTTGACTAGTTGGGTAGGCCAAAGCCAGCCTGAAGAACATATTTTAAAAGCTGCTGAAGAAAGGAAGAATCATCATTCCATGCTGACAGAAGATGAAGATACAATGGCTAGAGAAATTGATTGGATTTCCAGGATCCATCAAGAGGATGAGAGGCCATTGTTGAAGATTGCCCACAAAGAAGAATAAAATGCTGAGTCTAACTTCTAGCATGTTGAAGATATAAACAAACACAGGATAATTGGCTGATTTGTTTGCTGAGAGAAATTGAAGAAGAGAAAGGGATTGCAGACCCTGGAGATGGGATGCCTGAGGCTGTGAAGAAGAAAGGAGTAGATACTAGATTGCAGAATCTAATTCTGTTTACTAGTATGTTGGAGAAGTATGTCACTGCTAGTGGGAAATCAAGTAGTGAATTGTTTCCTAGGAGTGAATTTACGAATGATGAACAAAAGAAGAGTGTTGCAGAGGGAAAGGAAGGGGAGGCAGCAACAACACCCATGGTGGCAGCAACAACACCCATGGTGGCAGTAGCAACACCCATGCTGGCAGCAGCAACACCCATGGTAGCAGAAGATGCAACATGGAGGATGGCACCTGAAGAAGAAATAAACATGTTGATAGCATGTGAGACAGAAAGAGCAGTAATATGGGCAGCGATAGATATTGAAGGCAACATCAGAAGGCAAGATATTTTCCAGCCAAAGGATAAGCTGGATATGGAGATTGAGTACATCAGAAGCCTGATGATGAGAGTGACTCAGGAGCAGCAGACAGCAGCAGGAAAGCAAGAGAGTTTCAGCAGGAGAGAGATAATGGCAGATTGCGAAGGCATAGCTGGGGGAAGATTATAGAACAAGGTCTGGAAGCCTGGAGAAGGTCAGTTGAAGAATGGTGCAGCCGATGGACAGCAACAAAACGAAGTATGGGATCCTGGAGGCAGAGAGAAGGAGCACATGATCAGGAGACCATGAAAATTTTGAAGCTTGGGAGTCTGATGCATGAGCATTAGGCTCAAAAGTTTATTTGTACATAAGTAGACATAGGGGGTCCCATGTTCCTTGAATTTCTTGTAAATATTAATATTTTGAATACTTGGTAGAATATTGTAATTGTTCTCAAGTCATTTTGAGAGCATGAGAATTGGTTGAGATAGGAATACGAAGAGTCAGTTTAGGATTAATTCAGTTAGCGAGTCTAGATTCAGGAATTAGAATACCAAGAGTTGCTGGACTATTTGTATAAATGTAACCCTGAAGAGGTTAGATGAGGGCCCCGAGAGAGAGAAGGGAGAGAGAGAGAGCTGGAGAGAGGTAGAGAACCCCTTCAGCAACAGAATAGGAGAATAATGGCCACCGAATTGAATATCTGGCCTGTCATGAAATTGTAAGAATTTGTTGAGATTTATCACCTATATATGTATGTATATGTATATACTTGTTTATGAAGAATTGTTTATAAATCCTGTGTGTGATTTAATGTCTTCTTAGTCGAATTGTATGAGGAAATTATCTTAGTGTAACGGTGCATTTGTTGGTTAAATCTGTGTGGGAATACCTTGCGTGTTTATGCGGTTGTTGGTTATTCTCTGTAATTATGTATAGTATGAGTCTCGACGTATGAAGTGAAACCCTGTTGAGAAATCATGGTGGGGTTTTAACTCTGGTTAACGAGTACTGTGTGTCATGGAAGAAAGTGGCTCTCTTGTCAGTAGGTGCCTTGATTATATGTGTGTGTTCGCGATGAGAGTAATTGAATCTGTAGCAATTAATAATCAGGTGTTTGATCATGTCCGATTGAAGTTATTGTGGAAGAGTGATTAATTGTCCAAGGAGCACTGTGAAACATAGCCGCAAGGGTTATGTATGGGCGAACTCTTAATCGGATTAAATACATGAAAAGAACCTTTTATATAGAACGGGCTGAACTAGAAGCGGAAGCTGAGCGGAACCTGGAGCGGAGAAGTGGAACCATGACTCGATGAACAGTAACAGTGGTTTGGAGCGAACGGTGGGTTTCATTGCACCACCTTTCGTCGGCAAGCGGTATTCCCGAATTCGCAGCGATTCCATAGAGAAACTGACACGTGTCCCTGAACGAAATTGGAAAACCACCGTTTAACCTGCGCCATCGTACGTTAACCTTCGTACCAGGACGCCGAGCGATATTGACGAGGGTCGTTGATCTGGGAAATGGCAATCGGATGGTGATCACATACCAGACTTGCCCGAAGTTTAATAAAAGAGCCCGGATCATATCGGCAGATGCACGAGGTTTAATAAAAGGTATGTGTCGTATGTTGGTGCGGGCCCAAGCTCTAATAGCCATTGGATCAATTGAAGGGAAGCGACGTGATGACAGCCATCGGATGTGGAATGGCCATCAGCATTGGGGCCCATGCATATGTACGTATTGATCGTTGTTAAGATCCGCAGGTGTAATAAGGTATGTCGACCTTAGTCGGACTTCGTTGTAATGTTTCAATGATTGAAGAAGGCCATATATATATATATATATATATATATATATATATATATATATATATGGATATATTATGTATAATGGCTGTTGGCGTAATATGGACGTGGTTTAATATATGTACCAGTCGAGGATTATATGAAGATGGATGGTCGGGTTATAGCTATAGAGGAATGTTGAATTAATATCTCAATTCTCTGAATTGAGATATTAAAAATGACCAGACTTATTTGTTTGAGTTACCAGCATAAAATAAGGGCAGAGTGAGATTGCCCGGATGTGAAGTTGATTGGGCATGAAAAATTGAATGAAATTGTGCACACAGTTTTGGTGGAAAAGTTGAGCAAAACCTGGACTGTGGAGGAAAATCAGGGCTCAGCTAGAGGCCTCGCTGTCAAAATGTTTTGTGAGTGTTAAGGTGCAATTACAATCTTACTAACTCAGAACTCCCCAGTGGAGTCGCCAGAAATGTTAGTTGCTGGTGGCTCAACTGGCTGATAGAAAAAATTTCATTGTAATGAATGGGTTTCTAGAGCATTTAAGGTGTTCTCAAAATCTAAATAACTCAGAATTCCCCAGCAGAGTCACCAGAAATGTTAGCCCCCTATAATTTGCAAGATTGGCAAAGTCAAACTGTAGAGAGAACACCGTTTCAACCACTTTGGGATTCTAGGATCTAGCCCTCCTAAATCCAGAGAGGGATCTCTCCAATAAATTGCAAAGATTGATTTATCTTTTAAAGGTTTTGGGTATGATATTAGGCTAGTTATTAAGAGAAAGGGTTTTGTTTGTTTTTGGATGGTTGGGCATGATTATTATTTGGGTGGAAAGTCCTAAATGGAAAGAGTTTCAAAGGTGTGAAGTTGCAAGCAATCCGAACAAGCTTTAGCTAAAATATAGATATAATGCTGGTTTTTAGTCCATTGGGCTATGGAGTCATAATAGGGTTTAATTGAAACAACAAGGTTCAAGAGTGGTCCATGGGGCAAGTCATCTACGTCTAAGGATCTCTTTAAATTTTATTTTATGGAATGAAATGATACAACAAGAAAAGGGAATTAAACAAATGAAGAACAAAGAGCAGCATAAGATCAAGTAAGTACTTTGAAACTATCTTGCTTTCATCATACACTTAAGAAAGACATAAAAGAAATCTAAGATCTAGTAAGTACTTCGAAACTAACCAGCTTTTGATGCACTTTTAATAGAAAAACATTTAAACAGAAAGGAAAACTTTAAAAGCAACTGTTGGAGAAGAAACTAGAGGACAGGGCTCACCATATGATTCCCTAGCTCTGCTTTACTTAGTAAACTCTCAAGACAAACACATAAGATAACGAATAATAGTCTAAGATCAGGTAAGGACTTTCAACCTAGCCTGCTTTCAACACATTCTTAGGGAAAATTTTAGATAGTTTTTGGGGATAAAACTAAAGGACAGGGCTCACCATCACTTCCTTAGTTCATCTCTACTTAACATAAACTCAAAAATTAACATTCAAGAATAATGTTTAAAGTAAACAGTAGGACGAGGGAACACCAACATACCTAACTGCTCAACTATATTGAATCATTCTTAAATAAACAATTTAGAAGAAAACATTGAGATACAGCTTATCAGTCAGAGAAGGGTACTGATAAATAGTAAATCCTAACTTTATGCTTGCTGTTCTTTATCAGAGAAGATGGACAGAGCGAAAACAAAAATAAAATAAAAATTTACAATAAGAAAAAACATCACCGTTGACATAGAGCAGGATCCCATAAATTAGCTTGTATTGATGCTTCAAACCAGTTACCATATTCAAGTCCAATGTTTTAGTTCAGCAATCATCTTCACTTCTAAGCCTAACTTATGTGACAACAAACAGAGCTTCAAGAGCCTTTGAACACTATTTACAAGTATAAGTTTCGAGCACAAGTATATTTCAAAGTTCTGCAACCAACATTGTTTCATCTCCTACAGAAGTATTTATAGAAATGAGGAGGTGGAATGGGATAAAAGATCTCCTAGGTTCAATTAATACAGATTTAATACTTCTCGGCCTTTGAGGGGCTCAATGGAGAAGTTTACAAATATTTCCTCTATATTAATTGTTTTACATTAAGTATTAAGCTTGCTGGAAGCTTTTGTTGAATTTAAGGCTCTGTGTCATGTTGTAATAACTCTGCTAATATTTTTGCAATAAATATTTTGGCTTTAATTAAATTTTGGGCTGTCGTGAGGCAAATATCCTCTGTTATAGTCATTACTCGGCTTTTTTTTAATGTTGTGAAGCTATAGGTGGCATTAGGTAGCTGAGAGGAATCAATTAGCCTCTGATGTGGCAGTGGAGGATTTCTGGGTCTCACAGATATTTTCGATTTTCTTTAAACATGGTTTAACTTAGTGGATTAGGCTTTTGATTTTCGATCTTAGCCGTAATCCACCAAAATTGTGAGAACAATCTTCAATCTTCAGTTCTGTTGTGGTTAGGTCTTCAACACTAATACTCTTTTAAACTTTAATGTGTCTTGTTGATGTGTAGGTGTACAAAGGGTTCATATGGCATCAACGTCCATGATACACTAATGAAACATGGCGTCGAACCCTGTATATGGCTTTTATTTTATGAGAAAAGGTGTGGGTGATCGTCATCCCCGGCCTTTGGTTTTCCTTTAATATAATGGAAAAAACCTTTGAAAATTGAAAAACACACACAAATGTTATAAAATCCTGCGTATTTGGGTAAAAATGCTTCAGAGGTTGTGGCTAAGAGAGTGGCCATTGGATGACAACATCCAATGGTGGAGATTGCGCGTTGAGGGTCAAAAGAGACGGTTGGATGAATGGTGCAGAGGATTAAGTCCGGGCCGCAGATCTATTTAGATCGACGGTCTTAGATCAATCGAGGAAATACAATGTGAGAGGGTCATATTTCGTAAAAATAGAAGAGAAACAAAGGAAATAAGGGAAAATTCCTTTGGCGGAGATAAAATGCACAAGGAAGAAAATTGGGGTTTGTGGATGATCGTGGTCTGCCGGATCAGATTGGACCCTGAGATCAATGGAGAAGATTTCTTGTTGAAAGCCCTTGGTGAAGGCGGAGGGTGATAGTGTAATGGCCAGATTAGATCTAAGCCGTTGATCTGCAGAGATCAACGGCGGGAAGCAAACACGATGAAATGCTGTGGAAAGGGGGAAAATGGTTTCAGAGGAGAAATCCATGAGTTTCGCGCAGCGAAAAGGCGGGTAGGCAGTTTCATCTTTTCGAACACGATATACGTTCCTGCCCGACATGTGGCATTTCAATACCACCTACATCACGTGATTTTGAAGGATTAACAAACGTGCTGAAAGTTACGCGAAAACGTGTGTCAACCGTTAGATTTGGGGCCTCAGATCAGACGATGGGGAATGAGAGTGATATAGAAAAGATGCGCAGGTGATAAAAAGTGGGGCAGAGCGAAGGAAGTTTCAATCTAAACCGTTGGATCAAAAAATGAATGGCGGAGATCAAATCTGTGGCATAAAGAAATAAAATATGAGGTGGAGGAAGGGCTAATATGGTTCATTGATCTACAGAGATCAATGGCTGAGATTGGCCGAAAAAACATTAGATAGCGGGGTATACGATTTTTAACCAAAGTCGGGAGGAAAGATCTGAACCGTCTGATCTGGACACGTGGATGACCCAGATACAATCGGAGCTTTGCGATCGGTGGGGACAAAGGTTAGGCGGGTGCCAAAGAGATTTACTGTGGGCCGTCAATCTGCAGATGAGATCGACAGTGGAGGATGAATCAGAGGAGGCCAATCGGAGGTGGCGAATAAAATAACTGCGCCAATGGGAATCTCCGATGCGAGATAGTGCAGGCCATTGATTGGTCCAAGATCGACGGTGGAGAAGGGCTCTGACCAATGAACGGTGGGCCACGTTATAACATAAAAAATCAAAAATTTATTGAAATACAAAGGATTTTCGGCTTTAGGCGGGTTATATATAAGGCTTGGCACCCAATTGCGAGGCCTTAGGATATATGAGGATGATAAAGGGACCGGGGTTCAAGCATATAAAGGTCCAATCGCATCGGAAGAATGGTGTGGGCCTTTTCAATCTACCCATTTGAAAATGCCTGATGTGAGTACTTGTTGACTGTTTGATCGGGAAAAGATCAACGGTTCCTTTTCATTAAAAACATGAACCGGCGGGTTTTAATATAAACATAGGAAAAAGTGGGTTTTTGCGAATATACAAAGGAAAAATATGATCGGATAGGGTTTATTCATAAGTTTAAGCGCCCGATTGCGGGCCTTAGGTTTTGTGAAATGACAAAGGTTTCGGGGGTTAAATAGAAAGGGCCAATCGCATCGGAGGTCTTAATAAAACAAATAGACTTGCACGCTCTGATTTGTTCCGATGCGATAAGCACCTGATGGGTATAGCGCCTGGTTATAGGTTGTGGGCATGTGGTGGGGAAGTGGTTAGGACTTAGCCCAAAGGGGCTTAAGCCCATAGTTAAAAAAATTATTTTTTATGAAATTTTCAAGGTTTTTGATGGATTTAGGGGTTTCAGTAAGGTTCAAAAGTGAGTTTAAAACCTTATAAAATGGAAATTAATGAAGGGAAGAAGG